>SNQJ01S0047470.1:73326-92868 GCA_010110895.2 Picea sitchensis | reverse complement strand
GACCACCCTTGGTCAGGGACACACCACTACCTTAAAACTGAATTGTTCTCAAAACCAAATTGTAACACACCCTAGTATTAAGCCATTGGGTTTTGCATGATTTGATTGAGCTAAGTAAACATATATATATCTAATGCAAGTTTAAAATATATAAACATTTTGATCATAAACGTATTCATGCAGAAGTGACAATAATCACAGACATGCAATATATACATGCAATTCAGATAAACTTCAGACATGTACCTAAACGAAACATTTAAACATAGCATGTAAAACTAACATAGATTGGGTAGGTATATTTTTATGGAATACCACTAACTACGTGCAGACCTTCCATGAACCTCCCATCCTTATACCACACTCCTCCAAGCTATCAGCAGTGGTTCACCCTCGAGATGGGACTAAACTCCACCAAGGGTAAAGGAATCCTAGGCTATGCTGAGACTATGGAAATTTTCACAATGCAACAAGAATAATTCCCTCCAAGGATCCTACTTATGCCCACCGCTCACAGACTCTCATTCCCCACATGCTTGTTCCACTCAGGGAATATACACCTTCATCATTCCACAGTCCATTGGCTACGCCACTTCCCTTCCATGGCTTCAACAACAAGACAGATAGGGAATTATCAGATCATTGTATCTATTGTTGGATTCCCTCCAGGAGAAATCACTTCCCCAACAACCTCTCTCACCTGGAGAGAGTTTCTCAGGGGCCTGACAACATGCTTCTTCAACCCACGGGCCTGATAACCCGCCTCTTCAAATCACATTCTTGATAACATACTTCTTTTGTTTAGCTCTTAAATCCACCAGGAAACCACAGTAGTAAAATCAGGTAAGGAAACGGATGTCTCAACATTTATATAGCTTCACGATGGTAGAGGGTTCAACAATGGAAGAAATTGACTGATTGTTTGCATTCTCAGTGCATGAGTGGATGGGGAAGAAGATGGCCAAAATCGTGAGTGAAATTGTGAGGAAAGATGGAAAGAATGGTCATAATGGTGAGAGCGAACCCCCACAATGATGGAATTCCCCACATAAATTTGCATGTGTCCTGTATATGACTTGGATCTCTAGGAGCTTGTTCCTCTCCACTTGGAGTTCGTTCCTCTCCCCAAAGAAACTTAGGATAACTCGGTTTATTTCCCAAACTTTAGTAATTTAGGAAATACATTATAATACTCCCTTGGGTTAATCCCTCAAGATTATCCCCTCTTTCCTAGCCTCTCATCCCCCTTCCCTCTCCCTTCCTAGTGGATCTTATTACCCCATAACTCTTTCTTCGTGGTTGGTATACACACAATGATGTATTTTATTAATAATATGCATACTTACATATACAAAAGTAGGCTCTTTGGCCTTATCATCTAGGCTCTCTGGCCTAACAAACACATATTCCTTTTAGCTTATAAACACTTGGCTCACCAACCTATAAACATAATCAAAATTCAATAGGGGATCAACCTTGGGGCATTACAATCCTTTCCCCTTATTTTTTCATTATCCTATGTGCAACTCATTTACATAACATCAGCAAGATTTTAAAAAATCTTCAAAAATATGTGGGTATTCTGCCCGCATATCATATTCATGCTCCCAATTTGCATCCTCGGGACCGTACCAGGTCCATTTGACCTTTACAAGCCCTATGGATTGATTCCAAAGATGTTTGAATTTCTGGTCCAGAATGCATACTGGATGCACTTGAAAAGTGCTTTCTTGCTCCACCTCGATCAAATTCCAATCAATATCATGATTAGCATTAGGTATATATTTCTTAAGCTACGATACCTGGAATACATTATGTATATACAAAGATGCAGGTAATGCAAGCACATAAGCTATTGGTCCAATCCTCTCTAGGATTTAAAACAACCCATAATATATGGCTTCTAACTTTTAATATTTTCCCAACTTCAGGGAGCTTCTATTGTCCTTCACCTTCAATAAAACATCACCACCCACTTTAAATTCCCTATGAGTTATTCCCTTGTCAGCATGGATTTTCTTCTTGTCTTGGGAAGCCATGAATTTTTTTTTAATCTTCAACTTTTTCTCTTCCATTACTCTAAGAAACTCTATCCCAATCAATGTTGTATCAGTTGGGTTGTCCCATCTTATTGGTGTTTTGCACTTTGTGCCATAAAGTGCCTCAAATGGGCTCATCTTCAATGATGTTTGATATCCATCGTTGTAGGAAAAATCTACCAAGTGTAGATAATATTCTCATTTATATGGTTTCTCCATCACATACATCCTTAGCATATCCTCTATCACTTGTTTCACCCTTTCTATTTTCCCATTAGACTCAGGATGATAAGTTGTGACGAAGTTCAGATTTGTTTTGAACCCTTTGAATAACCCCTTCCAAAAATTTGCGGTAAACTTTAGGTCTCTGTCAGACACAATTGTCTTGGGTATGCCATGCAAGCGTGCTACTTCCCTCATATATATATATCAACAACATTTCTTTCCTTGTGTGTAACCTTCATAAGAATGAAATGGATGGCTTTAGTAAGCTTGTCCACCACCGCCATGATAACATCTTATTGCTTGTTTTTCCTGGGAAATTTGGTGATGAAATACATCGTCGCCACTTCCCACTTCCACTCAGGAATGGTTAATGGCTGCAACAACACAAATGGATGTCTATGCTCAGCCTTGAACCTTTGACACTCTAAGCATTTAGAAATGTATTCAACAATTTCCCTCTTCATGCCTAGCCAATAATAGTGGCTCTTGACTGTTGAAATTCTTTTCTGATATCCTAGATGTCCAACATAAGGTACATTATGCATTTTTTTTTAAATCATACTCCTCAATTGAGGATAATTGGGTACATAAAATATGTTCATGTACAAGAGAATTCCATCAATTCCCAGTTCATAACCTTCAACCTTCTGTTGCATTTTACCTTGCTGCAATTTTGTTACCAATTCCTTGTAGTGCAAATCTACTTTTGTTGCCTCAATTTTTTTTCCTTCAAGATCATTTTGAAACATTCTAATGGTTGTAGAATGTAGTTCATGCACTCTCCTGCTAAGTGCATCAACCAATTTTTTCTCCTTTCCTTTGATGTGCTTAATATCAAAGTCGTACTCATATAGGAATTCCAACCATCTGCTATGTCTAGCATTCAAAATTGGTTGGTCAAACAAATATTTCAGACCATTATGGTTTGTCCTCAACTCAAAACTCTTTCCCATGAGGTAGTGCCTCCACTTATTCAATGCATGTACTATGGATTCCAACTCAAAATAATTTGTGTCATATAGCCTTTCATGCTCTTTAAATTTTCTAGATTCAAAACATATCAGAAATCCGTTCTCACCGAGGACTCCACCAAGTCCTTCTTTGCATGCATTTGTGAAAACCATGAAATCTTCATTTGGGTCAACAATCCTCAGAATTGGAGCACTGGTTAACAACTTATTCAATTGATGGAATCTCATTTCACATTGTGTTTTCCATTGAAACTTCACCCCCTTCCTTTGCAAGTAAGTGATTGAGTGAACAATTCTTGAAAAACCTGCAATGAACCTTATGTAGTAGAAAGTTAGACCCATGAATGATCTGACTTCTGTCACATTCTTAGGTGATTTCCAAGTTTTAATAGCTTCAATATTTTTAGGGTCCACTGCTATCCCTTCTTCAGATATGATATGCCCCAAATAGTGGATTTTGTTTTGATAAAATGAGCACTTGCTCAATTTGGCATGCAGTTGGTGCTCCCTTAACACTTATAACACCATTCTCAAATGATGCTTATGTTCTTCTTCTAGCTTGGAATATACAAGGATGTCATCCAAAAATAAAATGACAAACTCGCCTAAATATTCCCGAAAAAAAACATTCATCAAACACATGAAAACAGTCAGTGGATTTGATAAACCAAATGCCACCAATGTGAATTCATAATGACCATACCTTATCATGAAGGCAGTATTGTTGATGTATTAATCTCTAATCGTTACTTGATGATATCTTGATCTGAGATCAGTCTTCGAGAATATCCTTGCATCCTTTAACTGATCAAAGAGATCATCGATCCTTGGAAAATGATACTTGTTCTTTATGGTCACTTTGTTCAATTGTCTGAAATCAACGCACAATATCAATGTACCATATTTATTCTTCATGAATAAAACTGGGGTGCCCCAAGGTGATACACTTTGGAATATATACCCCTTCTTCACTAGCTCTTCAATGTTCATTTGCAACTCCTTCGGCTCTAGTGTACTCATTCTGTAGGAATTCTTTGATATTGGAGCTGCTTGAGGCATCCAATTTATAGAGAAATCCATATCTCTCTTTGGGGGTAGTCCTGGTATCTCCTTGAACAAATATTCAAAATATTTCAGGACTGATTGATCCTCGAGGTTTGGCACCTTATCCTTAGGTGATTCTTCCATATGGGCTACAATTATTTGGTATCCCTTTCTATAACATTTCTTGAGATGCATTGTTGAGATCTCTCAGACAGTAACTTCCCTAGAAATTCCTTGGAATTTTATTTGAATCCCTTCCTCATCCAGGCAAGTAAATTTCTTGTTATGATATTATAAGACATCATGGTGTTGGTCCAACCTATCCATACTAGTTATACAGTCATATGAACCCAATGACAGGATGTTCAATTCTTCCTTGGTACTTAGCCCATTCATGTCCAATGGACATGATTTAACCATCTCAACAACTTTTCTCTTGGCTCCTATAGCCAATTGTACCAGCCAATATTTCTCATGCTTGCTTCTTGGAAAAATAAATCTATCCACTACCTTAGGATCTATATAGCTATGACTAGCTCATGAATCTATTAAAATAGTAAAGGCATGGTTATTGATCATACCTTCTACTGCAATAATATGTGATTGAAACTCTACATGCATGTTGTCCAGGGCTGCATAGATCCTAGGTACACTTATTCCCATGTCCTCCACTTTTTCTTCTTGTTGTACATTGTGGACAACTCTCAGTTTGTCACTTTTGTGAAGACAATCTCTATACTTATGGTCCCCTTTACTGCCCCAACATTGAATGGGTTTACGCCTTGGCCTTTGCCAACCTACCTCATCCATTATATGCTCTCTAAAAGATGGTTGTCCTTGAGGATTGTTTTTAAAAAATGGAAGCTTGTTCCCCTTCTGCCTTTGCTCCTTATTAAACTTCTTATTGTCCTCCCAAGCCTTCTAAAAAGTAGGACTTCCTTTTTGTTGATCATATAAACACTTTTCTCTCCTTATGGTTTCTTCCACAATCTTGGGATCATCACATTGGATTTTATCATTGATGAAAGATAGTTGCCCACTCAAATATATTTGAATCTTCATTGTCTCGTCCTTGATGAAGGATACATACTTCATAAATTCTAAAAATCTCTTTTCATATTCATCAATAGTCATGCTTCCCAATTTGAGTTAAAAGAACTCTTTCACACTTTTGTTGTAATACCTCTTGGTCAGGTATTTCTTCTCAAAATGCCTCATGAATTCCTTCCAAGTCACATTTTTCTCTCTGAGGTGTTGTACTTGCACAAGTTGATCCCACCACATGGATGTCTTTCCTTTCAGCTGATAGATAGAAATTATTCCTTCTACGTGGGAATAATATTTATGCAATTGGAAGTACTTTCTCATGCCTAGAGGGCATGTCTCATCATCTTCATCCTTCTTGTTCTCTCCATAAAAAGTATGAGGTTTGATCTTATTCATTTATCCTTACAAATCATCCACCCCATACCTCCTATGCTACTTGACAGGGAATGTTCTTGCGCTATTCTGTGATCTCATATGGTAATGTTTTTGGGAGTGATGGTGATGTATTCTACCATTTCTTAATCTTTATTTGTTCTCAGGGGTCTTGTTGCTGGAGCCACTCTCCTTATCCAACTTCTTTTAAATTGTTTCCATGATTTTCATTAACTTCATATTGAAGTCTTATTGTTGTTCCTTGTCCTTGATAAGCCTCTCATTATCATCCTTGTGGCTTTGGACATCTATCTACAATTTTTTTAGGGTCTCATCCAGATTTATATCTTCCTCCTTTCCTCCTCCATGTCCATTGGAGTTGGTTACTTCCATACCCAACTGAGCATTAAACCCTCTTATTTCATATTCTTGGTTGTAGACTACCTGAGTATCCTCCATCACTCTGCACTCTATGCTGACTCTAATCTGACACCTATTAATTCTGCAAAATTCTTCAGCCAATAGAACTTTGTAAAGCTAATTGTTCTTAATATTTTCATGAAAACACGAACCATTCTAATTCATTAATATATCAGAATTATTTTATGTTGATTTCCTGAGAAATTGACTGTTCAGATCCGATTTCTAGGTGAAAAATTATCTTCTACTGCTCAATACCTTTCCAATGGTTTTTTCCATGCTCAATTCTAAGTTTTAAGCTGGAAGTTATGGATATTTGAAGAATTTGTCCCTTTCATGTTCTTAAAAAAACATTTCGAGCACTAGACCCTTTTCTTCGGGCCCCAAACTCATGTGACCTTGGGCTATGAGCAAGAGCTAACATATAGGTTCTTATCTAGAGCCTTGGGACTTCGGGGCTCTGGAGCTTGAGAGGTGTTAGAACACGTATAATTTTGAGCTTTTGAAATTTAGATTTTGCCTCTTATGGTCGTTTCGGAGCTTCACACTTCGGGTATTCCAAGAATTATAAAGAAAAAAAAATATGAAACTTTGAAGTCCCGAATATAGTTCTTCGTTTGACACGTGGCACTTATTTTTAACGCTTCCATTAGATGATTCATATGTTTTCAAGTGACACATGTCACCTTTCTTTTATTGACACGTCATCAAGAATGATGTCATCTTTTCCATGTCACTCCAAGAGATTTCCCTTTGGGAGTTTTAACAAAAATCGAGTTCACAAACCACCGAAATATCTAAGCGCCGAAGTAATGAATATTAGAAAAATTAAAAAGTGTTTTAAAGAGTTAATAAAAAATTTAAATAATTTTAATTAACCATGATTAAGTATTAATAAATTATTCTCAGAATTCAACCTTCAGAGGTTTTCTATCATGCTACGTCCAAAACTCCCGAACATCGAACCTGCGAAGTACGTAAGGCTAACTCATTGTTTAAAACATGATTAATCAAAACATAAAAGTGATTAATAAGAGATTAATGTCTTCGTGAATTTGACCTTCGAGAGATTTCTTCCCTCTCACATCCAAAACTTCCAAACCTCCAACCGTCGAAGTGTTAATGGCATCTATGATTGATTAAGGTTAATGATTTCAATAAAGATTGTCGATCACCAGATAATAAATTCCATAAAAATTTTAATGAATTCTTCAAAGACCGATAGACTTTGTGAATAAATATCTTCGAATTTCAAAATCATTTTACTGTTTCCAATTAACAGTTTTTCATTCAATTAAGAGCTTACAGAATTCTCTTGTTACATGTAGGATAATTTTGTTTCCTTAAGGATTATGGCACCGTGAAAAGTTGCAGGGAAACTTGATGGATTGGATTTCAGAATCTAGTAGAACGCTAAACCGGTTTGGAAGTCTAATTAAACAGGAAAGGGATCAAATATGGCAGGGAAGGGCTAAATATGGCAGGAGTGCAAATTTGATCAGGACCAAATTATTATGGATCATGATTTCTTGATATCAATGGCCAAGAGAGATTAAAGGGGGTGAAGTTGCGTGGGGTTTAATTTCGAATGGCGGTCCCGCAATTTAAACTGTGTTTTTCTCTCGGGGGTACATGGAATCACTAGGTGCATTGTGAGATGAAAGGAGGGTTACCTCAAAACCACTTCTTCGCCCCCCCACAAAATAGAAAAGTATAAAGGGACTTTAGATCATTTATTTGATTTGATTTGACATTGGACCGTTCGAATCATGACTCAACACTTGTCCTCCACCCACTCTACCTTTCACCCTTCATCCTGTCACACCCTACACATCACTTACCCATACATCCTCGCATCTAGTCATCTCATCTCTTTACTCGACACTTGTCCCCACATCATCCTATTTGTGAACAATTACTCTTCCCCGTAACTTTTAGCCATCCCATAATGAGCCAACATTGAGCTACCTATCTAATTATCCCCCCCATATCTTCAACTACAATTCTTTATCCTAGTGAACACATTCGAAGGGACATATGGCAACGGAATCAAATGGAAAGGAAAGTGATCCAAATTATTGTGGTGGTAGTAATGGACATGTGTACCCAGTTTAAAGAATAAAGGAAAATAAGTGCATCTACAAGCAAATGAAGAGACAGATGAAGCACCAACAAAACTCAACAATATTTGCATCATGTTATTTCATTCAAATTGTAATCTATTTTTAGGCAAATATTGTAGGAATTCCAATGGTTTTTAGTTGTGACAATTTTGTATAAATAGATAGGTTTTAGATCTATTCTAGAGGGCTTCTTTCTAAATGTAAAAGATAAAACTTTTTTGACTATCAATACAAGTACAGACAGAGATTCTAAGTTTTTCTCAATTTGAGCCATGTGTTTCCCCTGTGTTTCCATCTCTCTAACTTTCTTTATGTAGTTCTTGAAGAGTGAATGATTACAATTTAGTACTACATCTATTGTGATCATAATATATTAGAAGTTCATTCAATAACAACTTTTACTTTTTTATTACCATGAGTAAAACAAGACATGTGATCTGTGTGAATTACTGCATTTGTATCTCCTTTAAAGGGTGCATATTCTACTTTTACTCTACTGCAAACAAGGTGACACTTTTTTTTTTTTAAGTAAAAAAGTAGAACCTGCTATATTAAGTTATCAAAGAAACCTTGACAAAATACACAGAGATATAGGTCTGAGCCACCAAAAATGCTTCCGTTTTACCGGAAACCAGCATGGTTTGGAAAACTGTTTTTCCCTCTGTCTTGCCCAAAGGAAACCAGGACAGATGGCTATAGTCCAAGTGTACATGTAACAATAGCATGATTAAACAAAGAAACAAACTAGCATAGAAGAACCTAGATACCCGATGACCCATCGCCCTTGCGTGTCTGCCACGTGGACCCAGCTGGGATGGTGAATGCCTACGCACAGAGAGGGCACCTCCTCTTTGCTGGAGCATTGGAGTATGCATCAAGGAGCAGGTCCAGACACTGTCCCATGAGAAGGGATCTGTGCTCCAGGTCTGCCATGTGGCCTCGGAGTTTGAACACCAGAGCCATATGCTCTGCACGGAGGAAAGTACCATGCAAGTCATTACCTGTTTCGTCGAGGATTACATCCCCCACTTCCACGTTTGTCCCATCTCTGGCTTCGAGCTCCAACAGTTCTGCACTAGCCGCTTCCTCCTTCATCGTTGGGCTGGTCTCGTCCGCGTTCTCTTCGATGCATGCCTTTTCCTGAGCTTCTTCCTTGATCGTTGCCTGCACAACATGGCTAGGGACAGTATCTCCTCAACAATGCACCCAAGGATATCTTCTGCCAACTCGTTTTTAGGACCGCTTCCATCTTGGGAGTTCATCGCCATGGCTTGGGGTTCCGGGGTGGTCGCCAATTCCTCCATGAATGGTATTTCTTCAACGTAACAGGTAGGAAATGCATCCGCGACGTCATCCTCCAACCTGTTTCCAAGCCCAATTTCTATGGTTTCACTGCTACGCATGGCCCCAGTCTCCGCAATAATGGAATGCAGAGCCAATTGGTTAGCGCGATCCTTCTTCTGAAGAATGGAGGTCGCCATCGACAGAGCGCGCTCCAGTTTCTCCCTCCTTTGCCTCTACGCTTTGTGGGTGTACCAGGTCGAGCCATGGTGAGGCCTGCCTCACTTCCTGGTCATGCTTGCCAAGGGATATATAACAATGTAAAGAGGATGCAGTGAGATGAGAGGCAAACAAGGTGACACTTATCTGTAATTGATACCTGACTTTTTTTTAACAGTTTTGTAAATCATTTCTACATCATTTAACATTATAATTGCGACTTAGATAATGAGATACAACCTCCGTACTATCTTATCATTAATTTGATTTGAAGATTATTTCTCATAAAACTAAAGGTAGAAAAAAGAACTCATAACAACACTTCATTTAAAACCTTTGATGCCTGAAATTATTCTTTGAGCCTTAGAATCAATCTCAGGAACAACAAGAGATTTCCCTTTCTTCACTTCACAAACCTCTTGGACCGCCAAAATGGAAAACGCGTGAAGGACAGTGGATCTACAGTCCACATTATTTGTTCATATCTATGGTGCATAAGAGCTCGAAGGCTTCAACGGTTTACAAAACATTTCACTACCAATATCATGAAGTGTTGACCCACTAAAGATCCCCTCTCTCGCCTCCATGTGTCATATCTCAATCGAGGATAGAGATTAACTACGTCCCTCTGGGAGTTCTTGACTCACAACAATTCTGCAACACAATCCCTAAGAGTACCAATTCTCCAGACCTTGGGATATGGCACCAAACGTCCTTTGTGATCAATGGTCAAGATGGATTCTAGCCTTCGGGCCTCTGAAATTCCTTGACCCAAACTTTTTATGCCTTGAATCCTCCAGACCAAGGGATCTACTACCATGTGTCCACCCCAACGAATGGTGCGGAATTACTCTGCTCTTCAAAGCTTCGGGGGTTTCATCTTCCTCTCATTGCATTCCTTCTTAACACTAAAGTGGTGAACCCATGGGGTCCACTTATTACTACACATATGATTGCTACGTGGAAAATTCCAAGAAGAAGACATGTGGCACTATCTGAGGGGTGACACATGTCAAGTTAAAACTACAAAACCAGCCTTTCAAAATCACATAGAACATTGACACATGGCACACATCTTATGTGTCCACATCACCCCAGGTGACGTCACCAAGCCAAGTCCATTCAAAACTTTGAAACTTTGGGACTCCAGGACTTTGGAGGTTCAGATCTTCTTCAAACAACTTTTCCCTGAATGCCAAACTCCTGAACTGTTTAACCTCCTGGGGCCCACCAAGTACAACTGTCACCAATCAAAGTGGTGACACGTGGCCCCATTGTTGAGTGACATGTATTAGGTCACAATCGGTACTAAGGGCCTATCAAAAGTACAAAAATGAGTGACACATGGTAGACCTAGGTAGGTCCACATCACCCTAGGTGACATCATCATGCCACATCATACCCGGCGCTTCGAGACTTCGGGGATTTCCTATCTTCAACACTTTCTCAAAATTGTCGAACTTCCGAATTCCAAACAGGTCAACGTCATCTCCAATGCTTCGGGACTTCGACAATTCACTTACAAAACTCCTGAACTGCCAATTGTCGATGACTGCTTCTCGT
Source organism: Picea sitchensis (assembly GCA_010110895.2). Taxonomy (NCBI): domain Eukaryota; kingdom Viridiplantae; phylum Streptophyta; class Pinopsida; order Pinales; family Pinaceae; genus Picea; species Picea sitchensis. The sequence continues at coordinate 81,564 of SNQJ01S0047470.1, read as the reverse complement.
ATCTTCGGGACTTTGGCCATTTCATTGTTGAACACCACACAACCCCCAAACTATCGAGCTCTGAACATCACTTAATCTGAGGACACATGTCCCTGGAAAATGGACGGTTTGAGTTAGCTCTGAACTTCGGGACTTTTGCAATTTTTATCTACTATAGTTTTAAAATTCCCTAAGGGGCGAAGTCTGAAGGACTTATGTGCTTAACCTCTGAGCACCTTCTCCATATCTAATGGTTTTTGGGGATGTGTCTTCTTCCGAACATTTACAACGACCCAAATTTAACTTTATGGCCCAATACCATGTCTATTGAGGTTTATCAAATTGTTATACCTCATGAGCTTCTAAACACAACCATGGTGTTCTCTCAGCACCCTTATGGGACTCTGTACATCAATTCCTTGTAGAATTTTGACTCCAAATTCCACATTCGTGGCCCATCAAGGTTCAATGTGGAAACCATTGGCTCTTAAACCAAATTGTAATGTCCCTTGTCCACCCTTGGTTAGGGAAACACCACTACTTCAAAACCAAATTGTTCTTAAACCAAATTGTAGCACACTTGAGTCTTAAGCCACTGGGTTGTGCATGCTTTGATTGAGCTCAGTAAACATACACACACACACACACACACACACACACACACACATATATATATATATAATGAAAATTTAACAGATATACACATTCTTCTCATACACATATTCATGCAGAAGTGACAATAAACATATACATGCAATTCTGATAAACTTCAGACATGTACCTAAAAACAAAATTTAAACATAGCATGTAAAATTAACATAGATTTGGTACTTATCTTTTTATGAGAAGATCACCAACTGTGTGTAGACCTTCCATGAACCACCCATCCTTAGACCAAGCTACTCCAAGCTATCAATAATGGGTCACCCCCAAGGTTGAAGTAAAATACACCTAGGGTAAAGGAATCATAGGGTAGGCTAAGACTATGAAAAGATGCAGAATGCAACAAGAAGGATTCCCTCCAAGCAGTTTACTTACGCCCACCGCTCACAAACTCTCATTATCCACATGCATGTTCCACCCATGGAATATACACCTTCACTTTTCCACAGTCCATCGGCTTCTCCACTTCCCTTCCAGGGCTTCAGCAACAGGCCAGATCAAGAATTCTTAGAGCTCCGTAGTTGCAGCTGGACTCCCTCAAGGATAAATCTCTTCCCCAACAACCTCTGTCATCTAGAGAGAGTTTTTTATAGGCCCGACTATTAAGGTTTAATCTATTATTAGAGTTCTTTTCATTTCACTAGATAACAATAGCATAAGATAGGATCACTGAGAAATACACAATCACAAGAGACACATCATTTATCCTGGGAAACCCTCATGGGGGAGAAAACCCAGCAAAAAAATTCTTATTATAGATATCCAATATAATGCCAAGAGATAACTCAAACAAATATAGAAAGTCCTCTCCCAAGAATGCACCTCTCTCTCTCTCTCTCTTCTCCAACTGTAGCTCCTAAACTTGCTTCTCAATGAACAAGTGAGTGTATCTAAGTGAGGCTCTAGCCTCCTTATTTATACATTTGTGGGACGTGTGGAGGTGTCTTTTCACTGGCAGGGCCAACTTCTTCTTCTGGGTGGTTCTAACCACCTTTAATATATATTATGGGGCCCTTTAATATATTTTGGCGTCGACTTATTATTATTCCTATTACAATTATGTTTTGACCAATCCGCAAAAGGGGATTTGGTCTTTTACAATAGACTACATGATCAATCTGCAAAAGGGGATTGATCTAATGAAAAATACATCAATAATAATTAGAATACAGTTTGCAGTTACATTATTTCAACACTCCCCCTTAACAAGAAGGGTATTCTACAACAACATCAGGTGAGAGAGAGGGAAACATCATCAATGACATCAGGTGAGTGAGAGGACAACATTATCAACAACATCTTGGAACACTAACTACCATATCTAGAAATCATTGGAATTTTTTTCTCATCATCAACACAACACAGAGGCTAGAGCATCATCAACACAACATGGAGCTGGAGTAGCATCATCATCCTCATCGGCATGAGGATAAGGTAACGTCATCATCATCTTCTTCAGCATTAAAACTGAAATAATATCATCATCATCTTCTTCTTCTTCAACAAGAGGCTAAAGTGGCATCATCATCATCATCTTCAGCAAGAGGATGAAGTGGAATCATCATCATCATCTTCAGCAAGAGGCTGAAGTGCCAACATCATCATCATCTTCAGCAAGAAGCTGAAGTGGCATCATCATCATCAACATGGATTAGTATAACACTAATACATCATCATCATCAATAACAACACAAGGTTGATACAACATCAAAAGAAACAATATCACAACACAAAGGTTGGAAACACATCATCACAGCATGAGGTTGACACATCATCACAGGACAATGCTGGCATGTCATCAGCACGAGGTTGGCATCACAACACTTAAGCTGGAAACACATCATCGCAGCATGAGGCTAGCACATCATCACAACATGAGGCTAACTCATCATCACAACATAGGTATGGCACACTAGGCTGGCGTATCTCAACATAATAATTAAGTTGGAAGCACGGTACTAGACTGGATTTACGTCACAACAATTAAGATGGAAGCACAGTACTAGGCTAGCGTATCTCAACACAACAATTAAGCTGGAAGAACAATACTAGACTAGCTTTACGTCACAACAATTATGCTGGAAGCATAGTACTAGGCTGGCATATCTCAACACAACAATTAAGCTGGAAGCATAGTAAAGACTGGCTTTACGTCACAACAATTAAGATGGAAGCATAGTAATAGGCTGGCATATCTCAACATAGTAATTAAGCTGGAAGAACAGTACTAGACTGTCTTTACATCACAACAATTAAGCTAGAAGTACAGTACTAGGCTGGCATATATCAACAGAGAAATACTCCCCCTTTCGAGGGAGGTCCTTTCAGACTATACCAAGCTTATCTCGAAAGTGCTCAAACTTTACACAAGATAGAGGCTTGGTCAAGACATCGACAACATGTTCATCCATGCTAACATATTGGAGCTTTATGGCTCCTCTCTACACTATTTCATAGATGTAATGATATCAGATCTTTGTGTGCTTCGACTTGTCATGAAATACAAGATTCTCTATCATCTTTATGCAGCTCTAGTTGTCACATAGGATCGTGGTTTCTTCCATCTCTAGGTCGAATAGACCAACCAACAACATTCGAAGCCATATAGCTTCACAGCTGGCAGAACACGCGACAATGTATTATGATTCCGCTGTAATAAGAGAAATGTTGGATTGCTTCCTACTCTGCCATGAGATCATGATTGATCCCAAATTGAGACAGCATCCTGAAGTGCTCTTCCTATCAAAGACACTTCTAGCCCAATCTGAATCAGTGTACCCACTCAATGTGAAATCATGATCTCCATCGTAGCTAAGACCATAATCTAATGTACCTTTAAGGTACCTCATCACATGTTTTGTAGCAACTAAGTGAACATGTATGGGTTCTACCAGAAACTGACTCAAAGTGTTCATGGAAAAAAATATATCTGGTCTGGTGTTCATTAGGTACATCAACGTTCCATTGATCTGTCTATACGGTGTGGTATCAATCAATTCTGACAAAGTGTCAACCAATAGCTTTAGCTTTGCTTCCATGGGTGTATTCATGGACTTGTACTCCAATATGTCAAATCTCTTCAGGATTTCGACTGCATACTTCCTTTGGTTAAGGAATATTCTCTCGCGTCTTTGCCATACCTCAAGACCTAAGAAATAATGCATTAGGCCAAGGTCTTTCATCTCAAATTTTGAAGCGAGCTTCTTCTTACATTCGGTGATGAGCTTTTCTTCTCTAGTTAAGAATAAGTCATCCATATACAACAACAATATCACCGACTCATCATTCATAACCTTGAAGTAGAAGTTAGAATCTGCTTTACTCTTGGTAAAGTCCAAGCTCGTCAGGAAACTGTCAATTCTGCCATATCAAGCTCTAGGAGCTTGCTTCAACATGTACAAATTCTTCTTCAACATGAGTCTTTCTATCTTCAATCTTTAAATCAATTTTTCTTATTACATTATACCAATCTAGTACACTTGCTAAGATACAACTCAATCTGCACAATCATGTGCTAGTTGTATGTTATTTCTGCAAGGCACTATATGTCTCACTGATTGAGAGTATGTCCTCTACGCTCTCTTCAACTGTTCCTTCTGGAATCTGGGACTCTGCACCTGCAGCTGCTCTGAGGCTGAGAATGACTGCTTCATTCTCACTGTGGCTACTAAAATATGAGAGTAACTCCTCTTATTTTATCATGACAACAGTTTCATCAGAAAATAAGAGTGGCTCAATAACTGATATTGAAGATAGCTCTTCTTCTTTCATGGAGGTAACTCTATCTTTCATTGTAGTCATGTCTCCATGACCCAACTAGTTTACTACACCAACTGCCACTCAGATTTAAATATGGGGATTTCTCCCCCTGCATCTCATACTATATATGAATCATGGTTGTTCTGGTTGTCTTCATAAATACTGGAACTATTTCTTCAATAAATGTCTCATCATAGTCTTCTCCCTTTTACTGGGAGAATCCTATGGACATATATCAAGCTTTGTACATCTGCAACATGTATGATCTATATAGATCAATATTGGAAGTCAATACTGACTTCTCTTCTCACGGAAGAATCCATATCCTAGTCTTTCTAACTGGCTTCCTTCTTTGTCACTGAAACAAGGGAATCTTCCCAGGAGATTTCATATCTCCTATAAGTTTCTGAATCTATGATCTAGTCTTCTTGCGCCATCTGTCTCCCATTCATGGAAGTTGACTCTTCATCTAATACTTTCTGAGATCAGGCTTACTCTCAATTTATTTTGAGTCTATAATGACTTCATGATCTCTTAGAGGGTATCCTTGGTGTTGAATACCAAGTCGAGTTCTACTTCCCGTTCTAGTGTTCGATCATTTTTGGAGCCTTCTACTCCTTTCAGTCAATCTTCATATGAGATATTTTGAATATCAATAGATAGCTTCTTCTTCATCTTCTTTGGTACATGCGTGTATATGGTCATGTACATACTCTGCTTCATGTCTCATTTAATATGTTGCCTTATGCAACCTTCACTATAGCTTCCTCAGGGTTATTACCTGTGACCTGGAACAAGGTCAACAAAAAAGAAAGCAATAATAATATCCTTTTGATAATAGTATATAAAGCAATAGCAAAAGTAATCATCACAGTATCTCCTTTAGAGATATCACTCATGGATTGTCAAAAGCAAAGATCAAAAGCAAGAGATATAATCTGAAATTAGTTCAACACTCTTATAGTGTTGTGATCGAGCATTCCTTCATGGCAACCTAGAACTAACACACGAGATTTCTCCTAGGACCTAGAGCCTTGTCCTCAAGAATGAGTTCTTTCTTTTCTTCCAAGTCTCCTTCACTCAAGAGGACGAGTGATTTCCTCAACCTATCTTCTGTACTGAAACAATACGCTATATTGACATAAGGTTGGGTTAGAGGATAAGATTTATGATCTCAACTTGTAATCCATCTAATACCTTGACTCAGAATTTGATCAAAGGTTAGAATGATGGTCATAGCTACAACATGCAACTTTGATCAAAATAATGTCATAACAAATAGCTGCATATCAAAATAATCACACATGGGTTGTATCATTCCTCTGAATGTGTTGGATCTTGAGATCCTTCTGGATATATGGAAAGAGATCCCTTCTCCTACAAATACCCTTTAAAGATTAATCGTTTAAACATGTGTGAGTACATACCTCTAACGACATTTGCAGGTAGAGGCACCATCAGGTAGAAACGGTAATGATAACCAACTCTTAAGAACTTCAGGGGTGACTGCAACTGGTAGTACGACTGCAACTGCAATTGATACTACAACTGGTTCTGAGACTGCAACTGCAACTTAGGGTTTTATGAGGAAACCCTAATTTTTCAAACTTCAAATTTTGAAATTCTAATCCAGGGGATAGATGCGGTGAGCTGAGGCAAGTAAGCTGGTGCAGTCAAATTTATGAAAATACAACTTTTACCCCCTCAAACTTGACCAATAGATTTTTGGACTGGTGCTTCTAGTTTTCTGGTACTTCTTGTACTTTGGTACTTCTGGTACTCTAGTTTTCTGGTTTTTTGGTACTTTGTGAAAACTAGGGTTTCACTTTCCGGGAGATATAGCCACTGAAAAGTTGCGTTGAAGATGCCAAAGTGATCCTTGAGGAAGGGCACACTTTTCTAGATGGTTTTGGGGATGAAATACTTCTTCAATAAAAATCCCTAATTTGCATGTACGACAACAGTGACGTTTTTCACTTTCTCTTGTGAAAGATGCTCTCTTCATCTTAGCTCTGATACCATGTTAAGTTTTAAGCTATTATTAGATTTCTTTGCATTTTACTAGATAACAATAGCATAATATAGGATCACTAGGAAATACACAATCACAAGAGACACATCATTTATCCTTGGAAACCCTCATGGGGGAGAAAACCCAGTGAAAACTTCCTTATTATATATAGCCAATACAATGCCAAGAGATAACTCAAACAAATAAAGAAATTCCTCTCCCAAGAATGCACCTCTCTCCCTCTCTCTCTCTCTCTCTCTCTCTCTCTCTCTCATTGCAGCTCCAAAACTTGTTTCTCAATGAACAAGTGAGTATATATAAGTGACGCGTTAGCCTCTTTATTTATGCAACTCTAGCACGTGTGGAGGTGTATTTTCACTGGGAGGGCCGACTTCTCTTTTGGGTGGTTCTAACCACCTTTAATATATTTTGGGGCCGACTTCTTATTCTGCCTATTACAATTATGTTTTGAGCAATCCATAAAAGGGGATTTGATCTTTTACAATAGCCGACATGATCAATCCGCAAAAGGGGATTGATCTAATGAATAATACAACAATAGTAATTAGAATACACTTTGGAGTTACATTATTTCAACACTGACAACCTGCTTCTTCAACCCACGAGCCTGAAAAATCTCCTCTTCAAACCACAGGCCTAACAACCTGCTTCTTTTGTTTATCTCTTAAATCAACTAGTTAACCACAGTAGTAAAATCGGGTAAGGCAAGGGATGACTCAAATGTTACAAAGGTTCACGATAGAAGAGGGTTTAACAATAGCGAAAATTGGTTGACTACGTTCCTGCTCAATCCGTGAGTGAATGGGGCAACAAATGGCTAGAATCGTGAGTGAACTCGTGAGGAAATATGGAAAGAATGGTCAAAATGGTGAGAGAAAACCCCCACCACAATGGAATTCCCCACATAAATATGAATTTGTCTCGGATGACACTTGGCTCTAGAGGAGCTCGTTCCTCTCCACTTGGAGTTTGTTCCTCTCCCTAAAGGAACTTAGGATAATAGAGTTTGTTTCCCAAACTTTAGTAATTTATGAAATACATTATAATATTCCCTTGGGTTAAGCCCTCAACCTTAGCCCCTCTTTCCTAGCCTCTCATCCCCCTTCTATTTCCCTTCCTAGTGGATTTTATTCCTCCATAACTCTTTCTTTGTGGTTGGTCTACATGCAACGATGTGTTTTATTAATAATTTTCATAATTACATATACAAAAGTAAGCTCTTTATCCTTATCATATAGGCTCTCCGGCATAATAAACACATAAGCCTTCCATCTTATAAACACTTGGCTCACCAACCTATAAACATAATTACAATTCAGTAGAGGCTCAGCCTTGGGGTATTACAATCTAGGATTACGTTTAGGTCTTTCCATGTCTTTCCATGTCTAGATATTACCATGTATAGGTCAATGAAATTTCTTTCCTTGCCATGGATTGCTTTGCAATGTACCAAAATTCCTAGTGTGTGAGAGTGTGAGAGGGAGAGAGAGGAAGACAAAGAAGGGAGGTAGAGAGAGTGTGTGTAAGAGTCTAGGAGAGAGAGAGAGAGAGAGAGGAAGGAATAGAGGGGGGATATAAAGAGAGTGTGTTAGAGTGTGGAAGGGAGAAAAATAAAGGGATAGAAGGGAGGTAGAGAGATAGATTTTGAGAGTGTGAGAGGGATATAGAGGAAGACATAGAGGTGGGTAGAGAGAGAGGTAAATGTAAGAGAGATGGGTAGATTTGGGAAAGAGAGAGGAGAGATAGTGGGATGGAGGAGGAGATATAGTTGGAGGGAGGAGGGGGTTAGAGGGAGTGTGTGTCAA
>SNQJ01S0047470.1:56684-73276 GCA_010110895.2 Picea sitchensis | reverse complement strand
GTAGATAGAGGGAGATATAGAGGGGGGGTAGAGAGGGAAAGAGGGACATAGAGAGAGAGTGGCATTGAGACTAACAAGAAGGAGATAGAGAAACGGTGGGAGAGAGGTAAAGAAGAGAAGGGGGTAATAAGGGAGGGACGGACAAAGGGGTAGAGAGAGAGAGAGAGAGAGTTGATGTGAGAGTGTGAGGCATGGAAATGCAATGTCTAGGTCTAGGTCTTTCCATTCCTTGCGATGTTTAGGTATCTCCATGTCTAGGCCTTACCATGTATATAATTGTGAGAGGGAGAGAGAGGGAGACATAGAGGGGAGGTAGAGAGAGTGTGTGAGAGAAAAGGGGGATAGAGAGGGAAGGGAGATAGATAGAGGTAAAGAGAGAGAAAGAGGGGAGAGTGGGGGAGAGCGAGGGATGGGGATTCAAAGTGCGGAAGAGAGAGGAGTAGATGTTAGAAAGAGTGGGAGGGGGTATAACAAATATAAATAAAGAAATAGGATCACATGTGCATTCCTGTAATGTGTGCATGTTCCAATAGCATGAACACATTCTTAGGAATGTTTTATCGTTCCTAGAGTGTGTGCGCGTGCTTTTGAATTCAATATTTTTTGGGAGGGAATAACAACTTTAGTGTACGTTTATGTTGACTTTCTTGCCTCGGATTTAGGTTTGGCATGACAAACCTAGTGGTTTGGTCTTCAAATAGATAAAGACCTTCATTTTTGTGAACACCTCTCTATATCTATATTTTTTATGTGTGCTATGCAATTCCAAATATATAGTTTTTTTTTTAATTAATATTGTTTAGTATTTTTAATATTTTTTTTTTCTTTGCATATATCAAATTCTTAGAATACATACCTCTTTTATTTCTACTATAACTTTTTGTCAACTTAACAATTTATAAACTAATTCATAAGCCTCACAGGGGACCAATATGTATGATATAAAAAATAAAATAAATTATTTTGATCATGTTAAGACCCTCGTCGCTTACACACACAAAAAAAAATTATTTGGATAATGTTAAGACCCTTGTAGCCTACAGGAACCAAAGGCATTGTAATTTCAAGGATATAATGACTTTGATAATTAAAAAAAAAACATCAAATTAATATTATAAATTTCCAAAAAATACTACTAGAGAAATGAGTTCTCTACGATTATTGAAGTTTTTGGAATGAAATTTCATCTTTAAGGTATTCAAGAAGAGAGACATATACCTGAGCATCATTAGCTTGCACTCACCCTTTGGCTTCCCATTTTAATATTTGTGGAGGTTTATGTCCTAGAAATAAATAAGAAAAAGATTATATGTCTAGGGTATCGTATGTTAGTGCACTAGGAAGTGTAATATATATAATGGTGTGTACAAGAAGTGACATTCCCATGCACTTGGTGTTGTTAGTAAATACATGGAAAATCCAGGTAAAAAACATTGGGTAGGAGTGAAATGGGTGCTTAGGTATCTTATAAGCGCAAGCTCTTATTGCTTCACCTATAATGGTTGTAATGATTCGGTCTATGGTTATGTCATTCATAATTTGTGGCTGATTTGGACAAAAGGTGATCTACTTGAGGTTATGTATTTACTCTTTCAGAGGACCTATTTGTTGGATGTAAAAGATTCAAAACACAGTTGCTTTATTCACCATTGAGGCATAATATATAGTAGTGTAACATGCATGCAGGAAGCAATTGGGTTAAAGGGTCTATTGGGTGAGTATGGAAAAGTACAAGACAAGATAAATTTGTTATGTGATAGTCAAAGTATTACTCATTTGGCTAACAATCTAACATATTACGGTTAAATGTACCATTTTGTTAGATAGGTTGTTGATGGAGATGGAGTAGGTCTTTAGGAATTCCACACTCAATAAAATTGTGCATCCATTGTCATAAAAATCACTTCTGTACAATAGTGTTTGGTTTCTCTTGATTTGCAAAAAAAAATTATAAATGAACTTGAAAAAAATATCAGATAAGTTGTTGTTCAGTTGAAGATTGTTGGAATTATGACAACAATTAAAAGAAACTACAGTAAAAACCAAATTTACTTGTAGTAATAAATATATGAATGTAATGGTGGTTGTTGGTAATGATATGGATGTAACAGTGATGGATCGTATAACGAAGGAAGAAGGCACTTCATCACTTGAATGTTTCCTTAAAAAAATATCAGGCTTTTACCACGTAAAACTTTTGTCTTGAATGTGAATGCTCTTTTCTTGATTTCTAATTATTAGAATTTATGATGGGTATCATAATTAGCTAAGTGCAGATTTGACGGTTTGAAAATTGTGATGCCAAACTTTTGAGTCTAGATTTCGAATTTACCTGTTAAATACGGTTTGACATCAAATTCCAGGCCTGATTACAATACGCTAACACGTACATGCACAGTTCACAGTTCAGTTATAGAAGACGGAAATCATGAAATCAACAATATAACTTCATTATATTCAGTCTTGGAATTTGCCAAAGTGAGTTGAGTTGCCATATTGTAATTTGCCATCCTGAGATTTGGAACCAAGAGCTAAAGTTTAAGTCTGGTGCTACATAAATGCCGGCGGACGGTCATCATGAAACCAACAACATAATTTCCATATATTCAGTCTTGGAATTTGCCAAAGTGAGTTGAGTTGCAACATTGTAATCTGCCATCCTGAGATTCGAAAACAAGAGCCAGAGTCAAGTCCGGCTCTCCATAACTGCGAGCGAAACTACTTGAAACTACCTGCCTGAGTAGCTCCGGGTCTAAGGTAACGCCATCTTCCGATTGTCGATTTTCTTCTAACNAAAAAAATATCAGGCTTTTACCACGTAAAACTTTTGTCTTGAATGTGAATGCTCTTTTCTTGATTTCTAATTATTAGAATTTATGATGGGTATCATAATTAGCTAAGTGCAGATTTGACGGTTTGAAAATTGTGATGCCAAACTTTTGAGTCTAGATTTCGAATTTACCTGTTAAATACGGTTTGACATCAAATTCCAGGCCTGATTACAATACGCTAACACGTACATGCACAGTTCACAGTTCAGTTATAGAAGACGGAAATCATGAAATCAACAATATAACTTCATTATATTCAGTCTTGGAATTTGCCAAAGTGAGTTGAGTTGCCATATTGTAATTTGCCATCCTGAGATTTGGAACCAAGAGCTAAAGTTTAAGTCTGGTGCTACATAAATGCCGGCGGACGGTCATCATGAAACCAACAACATAATTTCCATATATTCAGTCTTGGAATTTGCCAAAGTGAGTTGAGTTGCAACATTGTAATCTGCCATCCTGAGATTCGAAAACAAGAGCCAGAGTCAAGTCCGGCTCTCCATAACTGCGAGCGAAACTACTTGAAACTACCTGCCTGAGTAGCTCCGGGTCTAAGGTAACGCCATCTTCCGATTGTCGATTTTCTTCTAACTGTTCATATAAATACCACACATATATATATAAAGAGAAAGGGGAGAGAAATTAACACAGAAATACATATACAGATCAAGCTAATTTTAACCATCGAAACCTTAACAAACTCTGAGAAGAAAACGGCTTTAACTCATGTGATACATGTCCAGAAGAGGAGTAGAGAAATACCAGTTCAGATTGCAGAAACGGATGAGATGAGACGATGGCGGTTTAGCCCTCCAGGCAGCGCTTTACCCCGCATGCGCTCGGGCTTCATGGGAAGGATCACAGTAACCCAACCCATGAGCTGCCACATTTCTCCTCCGAAGATGCGGTTAAGTAGTCAATGGACTTCGGCATATGCTAAAGCATCTAACGTGACGTTAATGACAAAAGCATCTAATTTTACATCTGTCCAAATACATCAATTAAAACTAGCATATACTTTATAATGTAATTTATTTTCTACAAGACTATCATAACATTGACGACGTCACAAGTGTTTTAATTACAACTCCAACTCCGGACAATTCGCATCGATGAATAGACAATAAAAACTAAAGATCCATCAAACTCAATTACAATTGGATATCTCGTTTGTCTTTTGGATTGCCAGCGAGACAGCATCTCACCTGCTAAGAGAAAGAATTTGGGCATATTCCAGCAGCATATCCTAAAGCATTGAACAGCTTTCTCTTATTTTATTTTAAATACAACAGGTAGACTCTGCAAACATGCACGCCCATTGCTTCCAAAAACTCAACGCGTCAATGCTTATGAGGGCGTTTAAAATATAAAGCCGTTTTCATGATATACTTTAAAATATAAATATAAAGTCAAAGGTTATACTAAGTTTTAAGTTTAAAGTTTTTACTAAATGAAGATTTTTTTAGATTTGTAGATTTAAGTTAGTATTTTTTTTTTCAATAATTAATTTCAGTGTTTTAGGGTTTTTCACATTGAATATATTTCAAAATAAATTTTGAATAACAAAAAAAATTAGTGATTTGTGTAAATTTGTATCATCAAATTCCAGAAAAAAATATTTCTTAAAACAACTAAACATCACTTTTAAAATATTGACGAAGAGACAAATTTTATTAGAGTTTCAAACCATTTGTTTGAATACAAATCCCAGCAACCAGATTGATGTCTTCTCGTTCCGTAATTCTCAACAATCAACCGTCGTCGCGAATGTGAATCCATAATTTTCATTTTCTTTTTGTCTATATGTCTGGTGAAAACTACATTTATTTGAAAGAGATCCCTTATCTCCTGCCGATCTTATTTGTCATTACCATTGCACATACTAGTCGACTTTTTTTCCAGTCCGGAAATGTGGATGTTTTACTGTTCAGAATCATACGCATGAATAACATTTTAAGCAGAGAATTTGATTTTTTTTTTTAAATTGAAGATAAATTTTGTTTAAATTATTAAACTAATTTTCATATTTAAAATTTTATAAATAAGATTATATGTGTAATTTAGAGTAATATCATAATTGAGATAAATGTTATTAAAAAATATATAATTTTATGGAAGATAATTTTAGTGATGATTACAATGATACTAGCTTTTAGCTTCAAACCCATTTATGAAAAAGGGTTAACTATCCAAGATCTAAAGACATTAGATAGGAGTTAAAGTCTTTCTCTTATGGATTATTAGCAAGTTATTTCAAGATTTCAAGTGTAGCCCTACATTCTTAGAGAGCATCTAGTGATGGTTGTCTATGTTGGGATTTGGTGACAACTAATTCCTTCAAGGATGCATTAGGACAACTAAATAAAGCAAGTTAGTATATGGATAGGGATTGCATTTAATAATCAGTTTCTTGTGTGAATGTATAAATTCATGTAAGCCCGTAGAGGCAAACCACTGAGTGTGAGAGACACACTGAGAGAACTTGCCAATCTGATGTAATATCCATGATCTGAATAATAAGACAACCGATGCCTATGCTTGGCAGACGTAGCCCAACGTTTGGTGAACCACATGAAATCCCGGTGTTTCTTTTGTGTGTGATTGTTAATTATCATATGTGAATTGTGTTTTCTGCATTTGCAATTCTAACAAGTGGTATCAGAGATGGTTGTACGAGCATCAAATTCTCGAGAGAACCGCAGGAGTGAAATCTGTGTGAGGTGTGTCGAATTCAACATCGCCATAGGTCCCTCCTCTGAAAGGGTGCGACGACATAATGTTCAGACTTTACACACATTTAAAAACCTGAAATCAGCGCAATCAAGAATGTGGTACAATGCAAAGACTTTTTAAAATCGCCACTCTCTAAGTATATCGTGAGGTGCACCGACTCCCTCAAACGTCGCGGATCAAGAAACATACGCATGAAGTTATGAAGTTTGTTTTAAGTAAAGGTATTAAGTTACTCTAAGTATATCGTGAGGTGCGCCGACTCCCTCAAACGTCACGGATCAAGAAACATACGCATGAAGTTATGAAGTTTGTTTTAAGTAAAGGTATTAAGTTATGGATTTGATGAAAGTTGACTTTTATGGCTTTTATAGCTTTTAATTTAGCAAAAAATTTATCTCATGGGTGGATTTTATAGCTTTTAAAGGAATCGCTTAAGAGTGAGGAGTGGCTACTTTATCTCATGGGTGGATGCGTTTTTTCAAAAACATTTCTTATGGAGTGAAAAATTTAAAGTATAAAGTAAATTAAAAAGTTTTATGGAAAATATATCAATTTTTATTATTATAAACTTTTTGTGGTTATCATTTAACTTTGTTTATTAAGGATTCATATTTTTCATTCATTGATTAAAGAGCCAAGTATTATAACTAGTGATTTGGGTATTAAAAGATTTTTTGTGCTAATGGCTAAGATACATAGTTTAAAGTTTGAAGTTGAAAAGTTCAGCGGTAAAAGTAACTTTGAGCTCTCGAAGCTTAAGATGAGGGATTTACTGGTGCAACATGGGTTGCAAAAAGAATTGGTAGGCAAGTCAAAGAAACCAACAACCATGACACAATGGGAATGGAAATAACTGGATGTGAAAGCTCTTAGTACCATTCGTTTATGTCTGGAGGATGAGGTTTTGTTTGATATCGTAGGAGAGGATACAACATCAGGATTATGGAGCAAGTTGGAAAGTCTATATATGATGAATTCCTTGAAGAGGAGGATCTACTTGAAGAGACAATTGTATAATTTGTGGATGAAAGAAGGTACAAAAGTTTCTAACCATTTAAATACCTTCAATACCCTTATAATTCAATTGACTAGTATGGAAGTTAAATTCGAAGATGAAGATAAGGCTATTACACTATTGTGTTCTTTGCCTGAGTCTTGGGATAATCTAGTCACATCTATTATCTTTAGCTCAACAAATGTTTTAGATTATGACTCTATTGTGGGAGCTTTGTTGGCTGAGGAGATGAGGAGAAAATCTAGTAAAGAAACCTCAACTTCAGAGGCAATGCTAGTCAGAGGTCGAACTAAAGAGAAGAATGAGAGAATTTTTCCTCGATCTAAGTCAAGACACAGGAAGGGTTTAACGCCAAATGTTGGTACTGTGGAAAAACAGGACATCTCAAGAAAAATTGTTGGAAAAGAAAGGAATATGAGGAAAACTCTACGAAGGAAGCAGATTTGGTTGTAACAAATTCAGGTATGACTGATCAAGTTTGATCCGTTTCTAGTAATCTACAATATCAAGAAGAATGGAAGTTAGATTCAGGTGCCTCCCACCACATGTGCTCACATAGAAATTTGTTCATTTCTTACCAATCTATTGATGAGGGTGTAGTGTTTATGGGAAATGGTATTCCCTGTAAAACTGTTGGGGTTGGCAGTATTAGAATCAAGATGTTCGATCGTATTGTTAGGGAATTAACAGATGTTAGATATGAGCCTGAGCTTAAATCAAATTTGGTTTCATTAGGATTGTTGGATTCTTGTGGATGTAAGTATACAGGTCAAGGTGGAGCACTCACATTGTCGAAAGGTAATTTAGTAGTAATGAAGGAAACAAAGGTTGATAACCTTTATAATTTGGAAGGAAGTACTGAAGTAGCATCTAAAGTGACAGATGTATCTTCTTGTTTATGGAAGAAGCATCATAGTCATAAGAGAAAGAAAGAATTGCAGGTACTGGTAAGCAGAAAATCCTTTCCAGACTTCAAATCTTTGTTTCTGAACTCATGCTTGTTTTATATCTCTGCAAGTTATGATGGTGGTATAAAGGGATGTTGTGTGTGGGATCCTACTTATCATAAGGTCATCATTGGCAGGGATATAATATGTATGGAACAACCAAAATGGTTGATTCAAGATCGCAACGGTAAATTTGTTTTCATGCTAGAAAATTCATTGTATCGCCTATTGGTATCAAGGCAAATATACAAGAGGTTTAAATCCTTCATAGTGAGTCATAATTTTTCAAAGGGTAGGAATGACTATACAGTTTACAGTGCATTCACAGTATTGATGTTATTTTCTGATGAAATGCTCAATGCAAGCCGAAGCATGGATAAAATCAGTAATAAAATGACTCAGGTGGACATGACAATTCAGATGAGGGATCAAGGAGCAACAAAACAAATTATGGGAATGGAAGTACATAGATATGGTAATGGTAAGTTGTGGTTGGAGTTCAGTATGAACATTGTAAAACCATTATTTATCCCTGTTGCTTTCCATTATAAGTTTTCTTCAAGCACAAGGCTTGTCTATAAAGAAGAAAAGGTTATGTCTCCTGTAATTTCAATAGGAGGTATGGTGTATGTGATGAAATGGTTAAGAGAAGATGTTTCACATGCTAATGATGTTTTCAGATACATGACAGATTCAGGAGTTGGAGTGAAAAAGTTTCTTCAACCTTTGAGAAGCACAAATGTCACCTATAATGGTTACACTGAGATGGTCTATGATAATTGTAATGCATATTTATAGGTGTTTTGGATGTGAGGAGACCTATCGCTAAATGTGTCTCATAACACAGTTGTGGAAGACATGTTGGAGGTGGAGTGACCCCTCGAGAAATCAAAATTCGTGCAAGTCATAGAGGCGAGATCATGAAACCAGTTTTATTAGAGAAGCTTCAGTGGTGCTTGGCCTCTCTTGGCTTGCAAAAAAGGTGATGAACAAAAGGAAGGAGCAAGGTATCATATTAATTGTTTTCAAGGTGGATATTGTTGGGATTTGGTGAAAACAAATTCCTTCAAGGATGGATTTGGATCCTATTATTTTGCGTTGGTTACAACTAAATAGACCAAGTTAGAATATGGATAGGGATTGCATTTAATAATCAATTTCTTTTGTGAATGTATAAATTCATGTAACCTCGTAGAGGCAAACATTTAGAGAACTTGTCAATCTGATGTAATCTCCATTATCTGAATAATAAGACAATTGATGCCTATGCTTGGTGGACGTAGCCCAACGTTTGGGTTAACCACGTGAAATCCCTGTGTTTCTTATGTGTGTGATTGTTAATTATCATATGTGAATTGTGTTTTTCGCATTTGCAATTCTAACAGTCTGGTTGTCCTCACTATCAGTTATGATAGGCTTGTCCAGAGAAGAAGAAGAAAGTTCAAACTTACCCCGATATCTGGTTTCATGTCTAATATTAAGGCTACATCTTGCTACAAATCACATGACCTCATTTGTCGTAACCTCAATGATGACCACAAGAAATGATGAATTTCTTGGGAATAGTATTTATGTTGAAAGTGTCTTTTGGTTTTGGAGTAAAAAATGTTCATTTTGGAGTAAGATATAACATGTCTTGTGATTGGCTAAGAACTCATTTTCCTTGAATATAAGGGAAGAGGTAAATGACCCAAAAACACAACCTATGGTGTGAAATTCTATCCCTTATTTTAAATGGTGTCTTTTTTTAATAACAATAATAAGTCAATCCAAATTTCTAAATAATAATTAGTAATGAGCATATTTTATCACTATAAATTTAAAACTAAAAGTTTATACTAATCATATATTAACATAACCAACTAATAAACCAAAATCATAACAAAATTCATTATGAGTTCAATATTTCATTATTTGAATCTAAGTGGTATGGATAACAATCATTCCTTTCAACCAACCAACCTAACCTCCATTAAAATACCTTAAAATATTTTAATAAAAAAACTAAATTAAATAAAAAAAATTGAAATTCAAAATAGCTAATTAAATGTTACATAATCAACAAGCTATGATTTTTCTTTTGAGCATTCATGGTAGATGTTTAAAACAAGTGTTGCATGGTATCATATTCCTTACCTTGAATTTTGAATCAATTCACAGGGATGAGGAAAAAGTAGCGGAGGCAGATGAAAACTCTAGCAGAGATGTGGCAAGCAACACGAAGCACAGGTGGTATCCATGCAGTAAATGACATGTGGTCTGTAGAGTCCCATTTATTTTTTGAAACTATATAATCCATTTTGCTATGTTCGAAATTTTCAGTCTTTCCAACAGTGTGACTTTCTATGTTTGAAATTTTCATTCTTTCCAGCAGTGTGACTTTCTATGTTCGAAATTTTCGTTCCTAACTTGCATGTTTTATCTCTTCAATGTATACTTTCAACTGGTTAGAGTTAAGTACAATTTTCATAGACCATCTAGCTTATATGTCTCTATATGTGCGAGGACAAAAAATGTTATATGCATAGCTAGAGAAAAAGATATGCATGAGAAAAAGATAAACCACATAAGACACATATAAGGTTACATTCAAATTAAATAAACACAATTTCTTGACATTTAACATAGTTGAAGATAAAAATTTATGGGCACATAAATATAAAAGGAGATAAAAAATAGTTTTATTCGAAATATATCAAAAAATTAATATTGATTGTTACATATTCCTGGAAATTTAAATGTGTTTCTCATATAGACTAGGATTCGGGCTCCTGTGGACCATAAAAGAAATATGTACAAAAAATAGGACCGTGGAAAGAAGAAGTGGGTGATGATAGAGTGAAATACCTGAAAAGAAGAAATTAGAAGGTATCAGTCTTTGGCTAGACATTTCTATTTAAAAAGGTGGAATAACATGATTGATAAACAAAGAACGATGGGATTAGTATAGACTTACAGTGATGGTACACATCACCCCTTTTTCTATTTACTTGCTAATGCCTTTCTATTGATGTCGTCGATGGCTAATGAAATTGTACCAACTGTTTGTTGCCTTTTTTCAACAACCTGCTTCAATTCCCTTTCGACCCATTCTTGAATGTAGCTTCTCAAGGGGGTGACGTTGATCTCATTCCGGATTTTTATGCTGAAAAAATACTTTTCTAATTCTCTTAGATCGATAGAAAGATTACGCAGAGCCTGATCAATTTTTCATTCTGTATTGAGTAGTCGACTTGCCAGTTGTCCATGTCATCTTCACAATATTCAAGGATGATTTAAAACATTTCTAAAGACAACGCCATAAAAATATCAACTTGTTTATCGAAGGCTTGCTGAGTTAAGGGAAAGAAGTTGAAGATTTACTTAGGGTCTTGGACCTCATTTGTCCTTTCAGCTAACTCTATTTCGGTCAGGTTTGTGAATAATTTTTCTTTCTTTGATATGGCTTGTTCACATGATTGGACAATGAGATGCAGGTTCTTCACTTTCTCTTTCCAGCACACATTTAATTGAGTGATCCAGTTTTTGGAGGGGAGATCTTGTTGTCTTCTTCTCATTTCTATCATGTTGTTGACATGTGTGCCAAAAGGGAGGACCGTATCTAAATAGAAACTTTCTTCATTTTTTAAATCCGCCTGCAAATGTTCGAGCAAAGTATGTGCCCTTGTTCCAAGGGAAGCCATACTTTTTTATGTTTCCCAGGCCTCAGTAATCAATTCCATTATTTTCTTGATATTATTCTCCACATATCCTCTAAACAATCTAAGGACGATGGAGGATCCTGTTAACCTATCTGCAGGGGTGGCAGCCATGGCTATTGCTAAAGGACCGGCAAGCAATGCAATAGGAATCAAATATTCCTCCAATTCCTTGACTCAGTCCTTCAATATGGCATTCTCGACCTCAATGCCTCCAATGGAATCATCAAGAGAATCTTTGATTTCTCTATGAAGCCAAGAGATTTGGGATGGCCAAATGTTCACAAGGTTAACCTCTGAATGCGATTTCCCTTTCTTATTTTTTACATCTCTCTTTTCAATAATTAATTTTTAGACTCGCTGAAAAAAATAACACTGTGGAATACGAAGGATTGAGTTTCAGTATCAGCTATGTCCATTGGGATACTATGCTAGATGGAATCTCCAAGATAATCAAGGTTGTGGAATACGCTATCCAGACTAGTCTCAAGTTCCATGTTTTCCCTCTCAATTTCGGGCTCTTACGCCTACCCTACAATTTTTTTTCTCTTCTTATCCATGGAAATATTGTGAGAATTATCAATTTTAGGGTGAGGAGTGTTGCTATCTCCTCCTCCATTTGAAGAATTCTAGGTTTATTTCTTGTTGTGGTGGGTCATTGGAGCGATGCTCCAGAATGTCATACTTTTGGGAGTGTTATCCAACAATTGAACAGTCTTCTCATCAAGGCCTTTTCCTTGTTTCTTGTACAATTCAGTGGTGATTTGCAATGTGTCTAGGTCATCGGCATCAGAAGCAAGAATGTTTTCCTCAATGTCTCTTTTTTTTCTCAGGTGTCTCTGGAAAAAAAATTGTCCAGGACAACTGTAAGTAAATGTTCTAAAATAACTTGGTTTGGGTCAAACTCTCTTATCCCTTCAACATATATTAGGTTCAAGTTCTTGAAATGGGCTGTGAATTCATCAATTTTGTTGATGTTCCTCAACACAAAGTCCCCAACCTTCCAAGGCAGAGGAATGAACTGTTTTTTTCTCTTCTCATGGAATAGATGGAACTAGTAGTTGTATTTCCTTGCTATTTATGTAACAAAAATTATGTTTTTAATGTGACATGGAAGAAGAGCAAGTTTTTCCTTGGAGACAAAAAACCTTATCACACTTTAATTCTCCATTTGTTCAAGTTCCCCCTTCCTATACAAACACTTGGTTGCTTGGTCAGATATGCAGGGAACATCTTCTCCTAATAATAAAACTTTGAAAACACAGACAAAGTCATTAAAAACTTCATAAAAACAGTGGGAGGCGTTGTGCTTCCAAAAGGCCTGGTACCAGAAGGTTACTGGGTCGAATTCCTAGTTCACCTTCTTGGACATAGACAATTTTGGAAACTGACAGCAATGCGCCATCATGAAAACCAAGTAGGATGAAATATAAAATTTATTCTCCTTTTTTAAGCTTGACAATTGGGAACAAATTTTGTGGGAGATTAGCTTCCCACAATAAAAAATTGCTTGTTACTTGACTGTGAAATATAAAATATAAAAATCGATGTGGGAAATAGTCGCTGTGGATTCTTGTCCCATTATTCCTGTAAATAGCGAGGCACCTTCCTGGAATGGATTTCTAAATTAACTAACCTAAAATTTTGTGATATCTTCAGGAACTGTCATCGGGTCTTCTAGGAACTTGGGCAAGAGGTCTAACCCATTTTTATGATTTCTTAGGAACTGCTTGGAGTCTTCTCCTATGAACGTCATTGTTGGCTCCAACAATCTTAACATCTAGCAGAAGACCTAAGGTGACCAAGAAACAAAAGAGTGGTCCCGTAGTGGAATAATTATTTGGACTGAAATATATTTATCGGGGCACCAAGAGACCATCTCCTTATAGTCAAAAAATTCAGGGACAAATCCTGCACGAGCAATCCCAAAGGTCCAAATTATTTTGTTCTGGGCGGAAGGGGATGAGTAGTAAGAATATGTTCTGGACCACTGGAATTAATGGTCCTCGTGCCCAAAGATGTTCACTATATCTCCACAGAACTGTTGTCGAGTTGGTGCCATAATTTTATGAGAATGTTTGTTTGCTCTAGATGATGCTTGAAATGAATAGTTCTAGGGGATAATATAACCCTCCATAAATGTTGGTTTAATGCGTGTGAATGGGAAATATCCTCGATCCTTTCAGTCATTAATGACAATCTTTATGGGTGTTGCATGATGAGTTGTTATGAGTAAATATTAATTATTACATACTTAGATGTGTGGAGGTAGAGGGTACAGTGAAGAGTAATTAAGGATTAGAGGTTTCATGAACGTGCCAACCCAACAAAGTGCTAATGATAGTCCATGATGTTTGAAATTAACACTCGGAAGGGATAATATAACCCTTCGCAAATCTTGGTTTAATGCATATTAATGGGAGATCTCCTCGAGCCTTTCACTCATCAAAGACAATCTATACAGTTCTTTCATGATGAGTTGTTAACATTAAAGCTTACTAATCACATATTTATAAATATCACCTTATATATATATGTATGTATGTGTGTTTTTATAAACATTATTTTATTATAAACAAGTGCGAAGGTGACAGAGATGGGAAAGAGCAAGTAAGGAATGGATAACTATGAAAAATAGTCAGACAGGCTTCAAAATAGGGTTACAGGGGATACTCAGGAGAGGCGAGTTTTCGACGGTCAAACTGTAAGTCTCAAAATTTTTGGTTGCAAAATGCGTAAAATGGAAGAGGGCATCATGGGGCAGTTAAGCGGCTGGTTTTTATATTTGCAGAATTATGGGAAAGTGGCTAAGTATGGAAAAGGGAAACAGTCGGTCAGACTATTTTTGAAATTAACAATTGAATATTTCATGAACTGGCCAACCCGATGACACGTGAATGACATTCCATGATGTTCGAAATTAACACTTGGAAGGGATAATATAACCCTCCAAAAATCTTGGTTTAATGCATATTAATGGGAGATCTCCTCAAATCTTGGTTTAGCATTAAAGATTACTAATTGCATACTTAGATATAAGACCTTATATACATACATAAATACATATATATGCTATATAAGTATCCTCCATCACTCTACACTCTATGCTAACTCTGATTTGACATTTGTTAATTCTGCAAAAATATGTAGCCAATAGAACATTGTTAGCCTAATTGTTCTTAATATTTTCATGAAAACATGAACCATTTTGATTCATTAATATATCAGACTTAGTTTTTGCTAATTTCCTGAAAATTGACTTTTCGGATTCAATTTCTAGGTAAACAATTATCTTCTACTATTCAATACCTTTCTAGTGGTTGTTTCCATGCTCAATTCTGAGTTTTGAGCAAGAATTTATATATATTTGAACAATTTGTCCATTTCATGTTCTTAAACAAAATTTCAGGCGCTAGCCCCTTTTATTCAGGCCCAAAACTCATGTGACCTCGAGCTATGAACAAGAGCTAACATATAGGCACTTATCTGGAGCCTCGAGACTTCAGGGATCCATATATTTGTAGGTTTCCCTTTATGCACATCACAAACCTCTCGGACCATCGAACTAACAAACTCGTGAAGGACGATGGATCTACGGTTCACATTCTCTATTCATATATACGATGGATAGGAGCTTCGAGATTCCAGGATTCAATGGTTTCCAAAACACTTCACTACCAATCCCCTGAAGTGTCGACCCATTGGAGATCCCCTCTCTTCCCTCCACCTGCCATATCCCAATCAATGGTCTAGATTAACTCTGACCCTCCAGGAGTTCTCGAATCGCAACAATTCTGAAACATAATCCCCCAAAGTACCACTTCTCCACACCTTGGGATATAGCACCACACATCCTTTTTGATTAATGGTCGAGAAGGAATCTAGCCTCCAGGCCTATGGAAGTCCTTGACCCCAATTGTTTATGCCTTGAATACTTTGGACCACGAGATCTACTACTACATGTCCCCCCACCTGATGAACGATGATGATTTACTCAGCTCTTAAGAGCCTTGGGGGTTTCTCCTTCCTCTCACTCCATTCCTTGCGAACACCAAAGTGGCGAACCCCTGGGGTCTACTTAGTACTACACACGTGGTTTCCACGTTGCAGATTCCAAGAAGCCGACATGTGGCCCAATCTGAGGGGTGACACATGTCAAATTAAAATTGCAAAATAAGCCCTTCAAAAGCACATAAAATAATGAAACATGGCATGCATCTTGTGTGTCCATGTCACCCTAGGTGACATCACTAAGCCACATCCATTTGGAACTTCAGGACTTCAAGACTCCAGGACTTTGGAGGTCCGGAAGTTCTTCCAACAAATTTTCCCTGAATGTCGAACTCTCGAACTGATTAACCTCCTAGGTCCTACAAAGTACAACTGTCACCAATCAAAGTGGTGACACATGGCCCCATTGTCAAGTGACATGTATCAGGTCCCAATCGGTACTAAGGACCTGTCAAAAGTACAAAAATGAGTGACATGTGGCAGACCTAGGTAGGTCCACGTCACCCTAGGCGATGTCATCGTGCCACATCATACCCAACACTTCGAGGATTTCCTATCTTTGAAACTTTCCCAAAACTGCCAAACTACCGAACTGTCGAACTACCAAATTGTTGAACTTCCATCTGTCGAATAGGTCAATGTCATCTCCGACGCTTTGAGACTTTGACAATTCAATAGATCTCTTCTCATCTGCTCACTTACAAAACTCCCGAACTGCCAACTATCGACGATTGCTTCCCGTTTCTTTGGGAATTTTTCAATTTCACTAATGAACACCACACAACCCCCAAACTGTCGAACTCTAAGCATTAATTAATCTAAGGAAATGTGTCCCTAGAAAATGGATGGTCTGAATTAGCTCCAAACTTTGGGACTTCGACAGTTTTTCTCTACTATAGTTTTAAAATGATAGGAGGGGTGAAGTCTGAAGGACTTCTATGCTTAACCTTCGAGAACCTTCTCCAGATATGATAGTTCTGGGGGATTTGTCTTCTTCCAAACAGATCCAATGGCCCAAATTTAACTTTATGGCCCAATACCACTTCTACCGTGGT
This sequence comes from Picea sitchensis, assembly GCA_010110895.2. Lineage (NCBI taxonomy): Eukaryota > Viridiplantae > Streptophyta > Pinopsida > Pinales > Pinaceae > Picea > Picea sitchensis. The sequence goes on along the minus strand of SNQJ01S0047470.1, from coordinate 56,986 downwards.
TTATCAAACTGTTAAACCTTATGAGCTTTTGAACACAGCCATGGTGTTTTCTCAACACCCTTTTGACACTCCATATATCCATTCCTTGTGGAATTTTGACTCCAAATTCCACATTTGTGGCCCATCCAGGCTCATTGTGGAAACCATGGGCTTTGATACCAAATTGTAACATCCCCCGTCCACCCTTGGTCGGGGACATGCCATTTCTTAAAAACCAAATTGTTCTTAAACCAAATTGTAACACACCCCAGTCCTAAGCCATTGGGTTGTGAATGCTCTAATTGAGCTCAGTAAACATATAT
>SNQJ01S0047470.1:30980-48525 GCA_010110895.2 Picea sitchensis | reverse complement strand
TGAAATTTTTTCTATAATTATAAAATTTCACCTTATCCCATTCCACATTTGTTTATGAGCATCTTTATAAAAATATTAATATATTTACATTTTTATAATTAAAAAAAAACAGCTTTATTATTAAATCAGATGTCATTTAAACTCTGAATATTAAATATTAAATGGAATTTTCTTTTGTACAACATTAGTTGATTTCTTTGACATGTCATTTCTTTATTATTTTTTTAAGAGCTTTGACATCATACAAATATCTTTATCTTTTATTATATGTATGATTAATTAATTATTCACTTAGAAAATTATATTTTTGTATAATAGAATTTACTTTGATATAATATTGTTTGTTTGATTTTTTTTACATACATTAACATCATATAAATATATCTTAATTGAAATATAATTTTTTGTAGAATGAATTTTATTTTTTAACATTGTTTGTTTTTTTAAGAGCCTTGACATCATACAAATATCTTTATCTTATATATATATAATTGATTTGATATCATACAAATATCTTTATTTTTTATATGTATAATTAATTAATTATTTCATTTAGGGAATTATAATTTTTGTATAATAAAATTCACTTTTAAATTATATTATTTATTTGTTTTTTTTATATACATTAACATCATATAAATATATCTTAATTGAATGATTAATTAATTCTTTAATTTAGGAAAGTAAGTTGGTCTAAATATATTGGGATAAAACATCGTATTTATAGTTTTGTTAAAAATTTCATTCAAATGAAAAAATAAAAAATAGAAAGTTATCTTATCAATGTCACTTACTTAAATTTTTGTTAAACTTTTTATCAAAATGAAAAAGTAAGTAGAAAGATATCTTTCGAAAATGTTACATTTTAATGATAGCCAAGAAGAAAAATGCCCCATGTGTATAAATATCAATATCCAAATCAACACACTTGGTGTATTGAGTGTTTGTGAATAAGTCTAAGCATCTTCCGGAGGGAATACTCCTCTGACACAGAGGCCTTTCCCCAGTGGGCTTGATATATTAATGTTATGCTGAGACATCTCCATATTCATGGAATTTCATACAATGCTAAATCATTGGCGAAGAGAAAGGGATGGCCTAGTAGGATAACGTTTGAATTGTTGGGATTACCAGAGTGTGCATTGACAGGTTTCTTGATTCTATTAAATTTTTAGTTTTTCAAATAATTGTGTAAAGCAACTATATATTTAGGTTTACTTGTAAAATATTTTAGTTTTTTAAATAATTGTGTAAAGGAACTAGATTTAGGTTTACTTCTATAGAGTTATTTAAAATAATGATGTACATTAATTAATTAACAGTGTGTTGTTGTGTTGTGTTATGTTTAGGTTTATTTATATAGAGTGATTTACTTGTAAAATATTTTAGTTTTTTAAATAGTAAAGTAACTATATTTAGGTTTACTTGTATAGAGTGATTGTATTTAAAATAATGATGTACATTAACGGTGTGTTGTTGTGTTGTGTTATGTTTAGGTTTATTTATACACAATGATTGTATTCAAAATAATGATGTATATTAACAATGTATTATTGTTGTGTTGTGTTTATAGAGTTAATAATTTAAATTAGAAAAAAATAAAGTAAAAAAAATGGTTCTTTATAAAAATAAAAATAAAAAAGAAATTATAACAATTTATGATAAATTAAATTCACATAAATTCACTTAATAAAGAGATGTTTTAAGTAATGTTACCAACATTGCATTATCACGATGTTGACGATATTATCGTTGAAAAGCGTCGTGATATTTTTTTCTCAGTCATAATATTGCGATATTTTTGTAATTTGTTCGATAATATCGCAAGTTGGTCAAATATTTTGCACGATATGGAAAGTTCCAGAATTAAAGCCGGCTTTTGAAAAAAAATTTAAGTCATTTTGCAAATAGATTGTGTGGTTTGGAGAGCAGAGGAAGATGTGATTTTTCCTTCAACCAAGGACAAGGAGGAGCATGATATTGAGAACCATAACCTATTCATTATGAAGGAGGAGCATGATATTTAGAACCATAACCTATTCATTGTGAAGTTGGGATTGATTTCCCTCAAGAAAGGGCACATTTGCAGGTATGGGCAACAACTTGCACCTTATTTTTTGTGATTTTTTATTTTATTTTTTGCTATGTTTCCCTCATATTGTTAGTGAGAGACTCTTTTTATCAACTATCATCAATTTGTTTGGAGATTGGATTAATTTCTAACCATTTTTATTTTTTTTTGCAAATTTATGATAGGTTTTGTTTTTTTGCAAATTTATCAGTTTTTCCCCATTTTGTAAATTTGTATTATTTGTAGATTGTATTATCTTGAATCTTGATTCTTTAAAATTTAAATGGCGATTTTTTTTCCATTTTTTTTGTGCCCTATGTTTGATCACTTGAAGATTGAAAATGTCGAGAAAATTGGATGCTATGTGGTAATATGGTGAACTCAAGGTGGGGATTAATAAACAAATTTTGTATTGCAAGTTGTGTAGAATGAGAATGATGGGGGAATTACCTGGCTGAAATACCGCCTTGCAAAAATTTTGGGACATGAAGTGGATATTTTCCCAAATTCAATCCCGAAAGTCATGTGTATTGCCAACAAAGTGCTTGAGTATATGGGTATAGAAAGAGAACACAAGGAAGCTATGCGAGATAAATTTTCAAGTGGAGGATGTGGAATATCTGAGCAGGGAGGAACTAGAAGTGAAATTGTTTCTTCGACCATAGATACATCAATTCCAGTTCCTACCTCATTTGTTTGTTCCTAGAACCATACCTGTTGCACAACCTTCTATCTGGTTAATGGTTAAAAAAAAGGAGAAGGAAGAGGTTGATAAGTTGGTGGGTAAGTTTTTCTTATGGATTGGCATTCCTTTTAACATCGCCAAGAAAATCCCATTCTATCAACCAATGTTTGAAGCAGTTGTTTTTGTTGGCCAAGGGTACAAGGCCCCTACCTATGAGGAGTTGAGAGGGCCAACGCTTCAGAATGAAAGTATCGATTTTTCTAGTATATTGGAGGAGATTTAGGCATCATGGAAAATACATGGATGCATTGTGATGTCAGGTGGTTGAACGAACCAGATTGGCAGGACACTTCTTATCTTCTTGGTTAAATTTCCTAACAGGACAATGTTTGTTAAATCTATTGATGCATCTGCACATGTGAAAGATGCATCATTATTATGTGACTTGTTGGACAAGTTCATTCAGGAGCTGGGTCCACAACATGTTGTCCAATTCATAATGGAGAACACTGCTAACTATGTTGTTGCATGTAGGATTCTCATGTAGAGGTATCCTACATTGTTTTGGATTCCTTGTGTTGCACATTATATAGATTTGATTTAAGATAATACATGAAAAATTCCTTACTTCATGGACATTTTTGAATCAACTAAGAGAATCTCAAAATTCATATATAATAATGCATACATGCTTATCTTGATGAGAAGATTCACAAATAACAGGGAGTTGGTTTGTCCTAAAATCACACACTTTGCCACTAGCTTCACATCTCTTTGGTCTCCTTCGGATTGTATGTGGGACTTGAGGATGATGTCTTCTTCACATGAGTTGGATTATTTATCATTTAGTCATAAAACAAAGGGGGAGGCCAAATGCAGACTAGTGTCATACCAGAAGAGTTTTTGGGTGGGAGTGGAAGAGGTGGTTTCCATTAGCAAACCTTTGGTAAAGGTTTTGATTGTTTTATGGAGACAATCCCATAATGGGATACTTGTATGAGTCCATGGATAGGGGCAAAGAATCCATATGTTCTTATTATGATGACAAGGGAGATGATGGATTTCATACATGACTACATATATGGGGAGTGATTGATCAATGATGGAACAATACACTTCATTGCTTGATTCATATTGCAGGGATATACATCAATCTCGTATTCTCTTACTCATGTGGTTTTAGATTTGATGTTGAGGTTATGGAAGCATTGCTCTCATGTGTTAAGATTATGGTGCTAATTCATGAAGAACGTGCAGATATTTCCAAAGATATGGAAATATATAGGATGTCTTGTGGGACTTATGTCTTTCATATGGATATAGTTAATAGGAAGACAAAAATTACAGGTAAGCTTCATTAAATTTCAAATTTTGATGTCTCTTATTAGTTCTTAGTTCTAACTTCTATATTCTTACTTTGTTTCAACTTTTAACTTTCAAATTTCAATGTCTTTTATTATGTTGTATTTGATGTAGATTCCTGGTGGACAAACTATGGTTGTAGAGTACCCCAGCTACAAAACATTTTCATTCAGGTGCTTATTCAAACATGTATCTCTTCAGGATGTGAGCACAATTGAAATGCATTTGATAAAATACACACCAAGAAGCACAAAAGGTCAAAACATTTAAAATTAAATTTTAATTCATTATAATTTTTAGTTTACTATTTTAGGCCATGTCACACTCTTGAGTCTATATTATGTATTATAAATTATAATATTATCAGTAATTTATAATTTATGGCCCTCATATAGGTTAGAATCCCAGTGCCTTAATGACATGGTATATGTCTACTACAATCTTCGATTGTTGGTGAGGAAGATTCATAAAACACTCGATGTGGACATCATTTCGTTTGATGGGATTGACACCACTATTTCATGGAGGTTTGAGTCCGAGATGCCTATCCTCGAATCAATTTTTGATTGGATATAGGAGGAGGTAGAGGGGGAAGTAACAGAGGCGAAGGAGATGGAGGAGGAGGATGTTACAAAGAAAAGTTAGCCACCATATTTACAGACTTTGATAGAGGGAGTTGTACTTGGTAGTAGCACTAGTAGAGGACACCATAGTCTATCTCCTACTTCTTCTATAGGATGTCAAATTCCAATGCCAAGCCCAAGGGATTCTTCCTCTAGATGAAAAGTAATTTCTAGACCCATCACCTTTTCCCATAAAATGAGCAAAGGGAATCATTAGTTCTTATTTTATTTCATTGTACACATCTCATGATGATGAGATATATTTGTCACTTATTATAATTTTTGATGATATTTTGAGGCTTTAGAATCACGACATGATTCAATGTTGATTTCTAGACTGTGATGTATTTGAGTTTACTAGACATATTATACATCTTATATATCAGTTATCTTTTCATATGTATGTGAAAAATCATTTATTTTATGTTGTTGATGCTTTATATATTTAAAAAAAATGAAAAAAAATAATAATTTGTAATTTTTTTTGTTCTTACAACATTTTCTGATATTTCCCCAATGTTGTCGATATTTTTGTTTTCGAACCCTCAACGATATTTTTTCCGACACGATGATGGTACCACTTATTCATTATTATATATCTTAATGATTATTAGATACTCATGTAGTAATGAGGAAACACATTCATTCAAAGAAATAGAGAAAGGACATCATCATTGTCAAAACATTTGATGGATTAGTATTAATGGTACTTCATCATTTTTTTTCCAAGAGATTAATTAAAAAAAGAAAACTCACACCCAAATAAACAATAGTTATTATTAAGTCCAACCATTCACTATAATAAAATAATGTAAATGCATACATATAAAGAGACAATACTTACATATACAGTGCAATCAAAATGAATTAATGGAGATTTGAAATGGATAACTGTTTATTTACTTGGTTGTCACTATGCTTAAGAACCCTTGAAGTCATACTTAAAATCCATGTTGGAAGCCTTGTAGAATGGTGGTGACTTAGTATTCAAAATCCTTAGAAGTCCTAGGTTTAGATATGGGAAAATCCTATTCGATATCATTTTAATGCTAAGGGAAGCATGTCTCCATAGTTCACATCTTCCATGCTCCACATCTTGAGCCTGCACTTTGCATCCCACATAAGAATCCATGCAAAGTATGGTGCATGTGGTTTGAAAATAAATGGAGAGGTGGGGAGGTAACACTTTTTTCCACCTATCACATGAAAATCCATATCGAGAATATTGCATGTAAAAAATGGTTTATGCAACATTGGGGGAGTCAAATGGTACACTACTGTTTCACTCCATATTATGTAAAAAACATAAAAATCAAGGGAAGAGGTACAAAAATAAAGTTGTAGTGCATATGGAAGATGACATAAGGATTATTTAGGGCCTTAGGAAAGCATTATCCATTCCCTACAATTTTCATCGACATAAGACATTAAGGAAAAAAATGAATAAGTATAGTAGCACCAATATCAAAACCTGCTTGGTATATGACAAGAAAAAACATGGAGAACTAAACTATCCCAATATCAAGACCTACTTGGCAGATCACATGGACATGCTAGCCATGTGTACAAGTTAACATGTTGAAATTTGTCACATGGTAGTGTAATAAAATCCTAAAATTCCAATATCTGTAGAGCTTGGAAGTCCAAGGGAAGGAGACTGATGGATTCCCTATAACATTTTCTTCGAGAGAAAAAATTATTTTTGGAATTGCATTTATCCTTCAACATGTAACAGGTCTATGAAATCAAAAATCGACAATAAAAAATGTTATTCTTAAATTCGTTATGAACAACGTACATAAATAGGTGATGTAAAAATTACGAGACAATTAGAATTATTTATCTAATTACAACCCAACGGATCAGTTAATATTCCCCCCTTAATCCGAAGGGACATCTGACATGCCAAGCTACATTCTGAATTTTTCAATTTTTTCACAGCCCAATGCTTTTGTAAAGATATCTGAGATTTTCTATGAAGTAGAACAATGTGTTAGATGAATTTTTTTGGCCTCAACATGATGTCCAATCAAGAAATATTTTGTTTTTATATGTTTGGTTCGATCATGGAATTTTGGATACTTGGCCATTTGAATTGAAAAAGTGTTGTCAACAAAGAGAGGCGTTGAAGTCACTTGTTTCTCCTACAAGTCTTCAAGTTATTTCTGAAGCCAAATGATTTCTTTTATGGCTTGATCTACTGCAACACATTCGTCTTCAGTTATGGAATCAACAGGAACATATTTCTTTTGTGATCTCCAGGTTATAGTTGTTGATCCAAGATTCATCAAATAACCTGAAGTAGCCACTCCATGTTCTTAACTTTGTCAAAATCAAAATCTAAATAACCAGTGAGATGGAAGTCTTAAACTTTATAATATTTGATGCCATATGATTGAGTTCCTTTTAAAAATTTGAGCACTCATTTTGTTGTGATCCAATGACCTTCACAGGGCCCATGCATAAACCTAGAAATCATTCCTACAACAAAATTGATGTCAGGACGAGTAGTAGTAAGATAAATTAAGCTTCCAACAAGTTTCCTTTAATTCGTTGGATCTTCAAATGCAATTCCTTTATGTGAAGTAAGATTTATATTCTACTCCATTGAAGTAGAATCATAATTACAATCATGCATTCCAAATTTTCTCAATAGATCTCCAATATACTTTTTCTGAGAAATAAAAATGTGCTTCAGTTTTTTATCTACTTCAATTCCTAAATAATAATGTAGTAATCTGAAATATTTCATGTCAAAAATCTTTTGCAACTCCCTTTTAATAGAGGCTATATAATCATCATTATTTCATTTGATAAGACAACTATATATACAATTGATCTTCCAACTTTATTAAGAAATAGAGTTGCATCATCTAGATTGAAATGATTTTAATTCAACTTGAGAAGATGTTCAGTTAACTTTTCATACCATGCTCAAGGTGCTTGTTTTAAACCATACAAATATTTCACCAATTTACATACCTTTTGTTCTTTTCCTTTAACAGAAAAACCCTCTAGTTGTAACATATAGACATCATCAAATCTCACAAAGGAAAATCACGGTGAATTGATAGTCACGGCGAGATAGGGTTTGAAAGTTGCGGCCACAAATCACGGTGAATTGATAGTCACGGCGAGATAGGGTTTGAAAGTTGCGGCCACAACAAAGAGAAGCATGAGTAGTTAGCTTAAGGGGACCCCCCATACAAACAGTAGTGGTGGATAGAGGAAAAGGGCCAAGAAGCAGGGTTTTCAAGACACCAACGACATGAACCTCGGGATCAGACCTAGGGAAGCATCAAGAAAGAAGTTGGGACAAAAATGAGACCATGGAGGAAGTCACTAAGGAGACTCAGAATGAAAATCACAAGACCAGGAAGGTTAATGGGAAGGAGGAGCGCAACCCCTTCAAACCCAAAACAACATTGATACTCAAGGTGGTACTGGAAGACCCACAAACACAACTCTACAAGGATCAAATGAATATACATGTGCTCATATGCAAATTCATGGGGTTATGGCCCACATAATGAACTCTACACAACTAGATTAAATACCACTAGAAGCCAAATGGAGAAGTCAAACTCCACCTAGGCTCGAAGGGTTTCTTCACATTATTCTTTGTTAACCTGGAGGACAGGGACAGAGTCTTCAAGGGTGGTCCATACTTCCATGCCTCAACGGGACTCTACATGCAACCCTGGAAACAAAATTGTTCCCCAGAGAAAGAAACGTTCAAAAAGGTACCAGTATGTATGAGGCTCTATTACCTACCCCTAGACTATTGGTTGCCCTCTACCTTTGAAGAAATAGGAAACAAATTGGGGAAATATGTGAAGACCTCAGAAGCCACCCTAAAAGGAAGATACACATCGTATGCAAGAATCTGTATAGAGATGGACGTTTCTGGACCACTCCCAGAAGCCATAAGTCTGGAATTCAGGTATGAGAAATGGATCCAAAACATAGATTATGAACATATCCCCTTTATATGTAGACGATTCCATGAGAATGGACACTTGATCAGAGAGTGGCCTCTAAAAAAAGGCAGGAAGCAGTAAATCCCAAAACACATCAAGATGAGGAAGGGTTTATAACCCTGAACACTAGGAACAGAGAAAATGAAAAGAAAAATAAAACCTTGGCAGGAAATACCCAAAAGACCTAGAATACGATGGAAGGAAGGGACCAAAAAAACAAAGGGACAATAGAAGAAAAGGACTCGGCAAAATTTCTAGAAGTCAAGGACCATGCAACAAAAGAGCCCATCCAATAGCCAAACATTACAATAACTCAGGGGAGTTGCGCAACCCCAATGGATGGAGAAACAAAAGAGGACAACACTGCCATGCAAGACACAGAGGGGGATACAGAGATGACCCCGAGCGAAGTAGGTATAGAAGGCCTCGATCTCAGAGACTTGGTGGAAACGGAAGGGATAGACCTTCCACACATATTAGAAAAATGGAAAAGGCAGGGAGTCGACAGCCTACCAACAGAACAAATGGACCGCATCTAATACCTATTCCTCCTACGGGAGAAATACAAAGACAAAGGACAAAAATGCACACACGGGGAGATAGGACACCTAGGAGTGAAAGTCAGCGAGGGACAATCACAACCATCACCCAAACAGAGGAGAAGGAAAAAATGCAGGAAATCAAACATTGTAGCACTACAGGAGTTGGGAGCGCTACTGATAAACTCGGGTAAGATCAAGAAAATATTTGCCCACTCTCCCCCACATGTTTAAAAATGAAGGTTATAACTTGAAATATAAGAGGCCTAAACAACCCAAGAAAACAAAGAATCCTTAGGAATAAACTAAAGCAGGAGCAACCAAATCTTTTTTTTATTCAAGAGACGAAATGTAATACAGATAGAATGGAGGCAATCAATAAACAACACTGGCACAAGTACAAGATGGTTTCTACCGAAGACCACCAAAGTTCAGGCAACATGCTCACTCTATGGAACCCACAAATCGTAAATTTAATAGTAGCTGAGGAAACTAGGTACAACCCTAATGGTATGCATACAAATCATAGGAAATACTGAGGAGATTCTATGCACAAATGTGTATGGGTCCCATGGGCCAGAGGAAAAGAAAGGAATGATTCGAGACTTAGAAGATATCAAAGGTCGAGTCACGAATCTCCACTAGATACTAGCAGGGGACTTCAACATTATCACCTCCCTTTCGTAAAAGAAGGGTGGTACGAGAAGATTGGATCGGGATGTGGAGGAGTTTTCAAATTTTATAGAAAGAGTGGAGATGGTAGACCTCCAAACAAAGAATGGCTAGTTCACCTGGACCAATAAACGGATGAATCAGTTACAGGTAGCTACAAGACTTGATTGATTCCTTATATTGGATTCAATCATCATGCATGGGCTAAACTTAGACTGCAACATCCTCCCCTGGGGTGGATCTGATCATTGGCCGGTACAACTGGAAGAAGGCTTCCAAACAACACCTAAGAATAAACCCTTCAGATTCAAGAAATTCTGGATTGATCACCTGAATTTCAAGGAAAAAATCAAGCAATGGTGGTGGGAGGAGCAACCAGAGTAAGGGACTAGGATGTTCAAACTACACAAGGGAATTCCTATGGAAAGGTGTGGAAACAAAGAAAAAATGGGCCCTGGTGGCCTGGGAGAAAGTTTGCAGGCCAAACAGAAAAGGTGGCTTGGGGCTGCAAGATCCACAAACGACCAACAATGCATATGGGGAAAAACTATGGTGGCGTTGGGTCAAAGAAACTAGAAAACCTTGGGTAAACCTATGGAAGAAAAAGTACGCAGTTGTGATCCAGGTGGATATCGGTGGCCACCCACCTTGTCTGACTCGCTCAAAACAATTTTCTGGCAATTTTGGCAATTCACTATTTTTAGTAGTTTTTAACTTTCGGGGCCATTTTGAGGGCCTAAATGAAGGTTTTTCGGGATCAAACCAACTCAATGATAGTCGAAGGCATTATTTAGGCCCCAAAATGAATCTCTTCGATGATACCTTTCCAATGGGCTATCATACGCCTAAAACAGAGATCGTATGCAAAACTTGTGACCCCATAAAGTTAATGTACTAACTTACCCAAACAGGGCCCACATGACTTTTGGTGCTTCATCTCCTAGGGTTAGGTTTTTTTATGTCTAGGTTTTTTGGCATTCTTGTTTATTGTAAAAGGCCTTCAGAGCCTCATTGTAATCATCTTCTTGCGAATGAGCGCAGTCATCACATCTCTTCTCAGAGATAAGCCGCCACCATTCGAGCAAGCTTGTTTCCGCTGCATTTTACATTTTTAGCTTATTTCATTATTGAATAGAAAACCATTTTTACTATATCTCTATTATTTTGTGTTAAGAATTTGTTAATAATCTGTATTCATTTCGTTCTTCTCATAAAATCCGGATCAACCGGACATCCACGACCAGGACATAATCTTCTTTGGAGGAACCATGGAAGGCTCAACCATCTGGATCCTAGAATGGCGCAACAAAGAATGGATTCACACACATAGCTTTTGGGAAATCAGGAATCGCAGAACAACTAGATTCTGGGAGGACGCTTGGCAACAAGAAACAAGGATGGAAAACCCAGACAGAGGGATACTCCAACATGACCTCATCACACAAGGAAAAATCAACGTCTATTGATACTGGCAGCAGGGAACGGACCGCAACAAATGGAGAACCTGGGACAATATTATTCCTCATAACAATGAGATACCCACAACATCAATAAAAGAGGTGGAGGAGGAACTGGGCAGACGAAAAATAACAATAACGGATGGAGATGACCAATTGAGGTGGGGAAAAAAGGACGGAGGGGAATTCAACCTAAAAGAAGTCTGACACTATATGGTAGAACCAGACCAAGACAACTTACGCAACACTGGGATAAGCTCTGGAACATCCCCCAATGGCCAAATATTAATATCTTCCAATGGCTAGTATTACACAACCGCATCCTGACTTGGGATAAACTAAGGAAAAGAGGTTTCATTGGTCTATCAATATGCCATCTATGTCAAACTCAGGAATAAACAACCAACCATCTCCTCGCCGATTGCACCTACATTGCAAAACTATGGGATTGGGCAACAAGTATCTTCTGTCAGTCAGACATGATATGTGGTAACATAGCCACAAAAATCAAGCTCTGGAGAGAAAACTATAACGACCAAGCAGAAGTGAACCTCTGTTGGATCCTCACCCCAAGAATGATCATATGGTCTACATTGAAGGAAAGGAACAAGTGCACTTTCAGAAACCAAAGTTGTCCAGAAGGAAATATAAAGGAAACAATAACCTCCATGATACGTGAGACAGTGATGAGCAACAACTGCCAGGAGGGTAGCATGCAACCCACTGATCAGGATTCCAGAGTCCTAGAGGTTTTCCAACTAACTAGTGGGTGCAACCCCAATCCAAACAGACAACAACCACAACTCCAAGTAGGTGAACGCAATTGGAAACCGCCACCTCCAGGCTCTCTCAAATTGAATTTTGATGGGACAGCGAAAGGAAACCCAAGAAGAACAAGTCTGGGAGGAGTAATCAGGGACAGTAAAGGGAGCATCATACAGCTATACGCGGGGAGCTTGGGAAAATCCACCAATAACGCCACAGAATTCGGGGCCCTAGAGATAGGTCTGGAGATTCTCATCTGGGAGGGGATGAAAAATGCCATAGTCGAAGGAGACTCCGCGCTACTTATCAAAACAGTGAGAAAACTCCAAAACAGTACCAGAATAGGAAAGATCCATAGGTACTGGCGATTGTCCTACCTACTGAAAAAAATCCAGAGGTACCAGAATAGGAAAGATCCAAAGGTACTGGCGATTGGCCTACCTGCTGAAAAAAATCCAAGAACACTTGCAGACAGGGATCAATGTGGAGTTGCGCTGAGTGAGGAGGTCAGAAAACGGATTGGCAGACAGAATAGAAAATGAGGGGGTCGAGAACGAAGGTCCAGAATTGGACACAAACTGGAGTAACATCCTCAAGGTCAATTTTGAGCAAAATGCACCCAACTTGCGGTAAAGGACTGGGATAACATGAGTAGTACAAAAGATTACGACAAGAATGGAGGCACACCAAACATCATAGAACATGTAGGTCCCAGACAGAATCTGATGGCCCACCAATCAAATAAGGTTGAAAATGCAAATGTAGTTCACACATCAGGTGAAGGTACGGCACCACATCCTCGTCAATAAAACAAAGTACAGAAGTTACCCATTGGAAATCAGAAGAGATAAATCGCAGACGGAAAAGGATGATGGAACTAACTCGCATGAGACAAAGGATGATGGATGACAGGTCTCACCAGGGCCAAGTAGGAACACACCTCACCCAAGTACCAAGATGGGACTAGGAAAGGGATGGTGTACAATGAGAAGGGCAGAGCATTGGCCCAGGGATAATGGTAGGGTCATCAATTGCACATGCTATGGAACAGAGTCTTCTGACTGGAAGGACCACCTTGATGAGCAGATCATGATTGCAAGGATGGTACCGAAGCTGAGTTGGCTCCATAAAGGTTGGGACACCAGAACATATCATAGAACGAGGCATCGCAATTACAGGGGCCACCTAACTTATCAGAAGAAGGTGCAACGAAACAGGGAAATAACCCAACGTAAGAACCACCACCTGCAAGTCAAGATGGTCTGCATGAAGAAAACCAGTAGCAGGAGAGGGCCCTAGGGAAAGGAACCTCCAGAGAGTGTCCACCGGATGACAAGAATTGAACAGGCGACCAGGGACACAAGGAGCACCTTCCTCAAGAAGGTAGACACCAAGGGGAACGAGATCATTAAAAGATGGGAGGGAGAAATTAAAAACGCCCGTAGGGGAAAAACTTGGTCAACACTAACCCAGGAAGAAGGAGGGATACGGGACCCCAGAACCACACAATCAAGGATAACCCTCTACCACAGGACGGTGAAGGAAGCTTGGAGAACCAAATTGTTGATAGGTAAGATGTGTGTGAACCCGGGGGAGACCAATAGGACGGAAACCAAAGAGAAGAAGAAAGAGCGCACTGTAATTCTCAATCGCCTCAACAACCTAGAGATGGGATTAAAAAGGCTGGTGGAGGACGAGAAAGGACAAGAGGAGAAACTGGAGCAGATGGCAGGACAATTTCATCTCTATCTACACTACATCCACCATATAGATATCACTCCAGCCGACAGTAATGGAACCCCATCTTGCATCAGAAAGCTTGGTCTGGTGGAACAGAGGGAGGAGGACGCGGCACAACAAAAAAGGGATGCAGAGCACCCCATCAAACTATACTAGTGTAGGACCCGCCTAAACCTTGTCTCTAAGAGTAGGCTCACCCCACTATGTTTAGACTTTTTTTATTTCTTTTGATGAAGTTTTTTGACTGGATTATGGTAACCTGGATTGGTTTCTCGTTGTGGCAACCCAGGCACTTTTTTTTTATCTTCAGATACTGCACTCCAGGGACCCCAGAGCTAATTTCCATTAAGACAGATCCTGGGAATCCTTGCATCAGTTTTGTACTATAACCTTATAAATAAATATAAATCCACAAACTCATTTACAAAAAAAAATAAAAAAAAATTATAGACATCATCTTTTAAATTTCCATTCAAGAAAGAATTTTTTACATCCATGTGATGTATTTTCCATCCTTTTTGAGCTACAAGAGAAAATAAAGTTCTAATAGTGCCCCATTTTGTAGTAGGAGCAAACGTTTCTGTGTAATCAACACCTTCTTTGTGAGCATACCCCTTTGCTACAACTATTTCTTTGTGCTTATCAAGTGAACCATCAACCTTATATTTAATTTTATAAACCTACTTACAACTAATTGGTTTAATTCCAATAGGAGGATCCACCAACCTCCAAGCACCATTTTTAATAAGAGCATCATATTGTTTCTGCATTGCATCTTTCCATTCCTTACAACTAGAAAATTCTTGAAAGGTAGCAGGTTTGTTAACAACAACATAAAAATTTAATTCAAATTCATCATACCTTCCCGAAATTGTCTTGGTTCGTGTTGATCTACGTATTGATTGTTGCGGTGATGGCTCATTTTGAAGAATAGGTTCTTCAAGACTAGTTTCTGATTTTGCATTATTATCATCCAATTTTTCTTCTACAGAACCATTATTATCATCCAATTTTTCTTCATCCAAAATATTATTATTAACCAATTTTCCTTCATCGGAATCATTATTATCAATTGATTTTTCCTCATTCTTTGGTGTTGTTACCCAAGGAAAATCCCCAAACTGATCTAGAATATGAATCCCCCCTTCAAGATGTGGAAGATCATTATCCCATTCATAAAAGAACTTCTTGGAAGAGAATCTATCCAAATTATTGAGTTTTGTATCAACAATAGAAGCATCTTTATCAAATTCGAGAAAAAAAACATCTCTTGAAACGACTAATTTCTTGTTTTCCTTATTATACAACTGATAAGATTTGAAGGTATTAGAATACACCGAGAAAATACATTTGCGACTTCGGGCACCCAATAACACCATATTCAAATTCATTGTAAACGTAACTTGAATAATCCCTCCAACTTAACATGTCGATTTTCATGTTTGCATTGCCACTAACACATCATGAGAGACCATCATTAGCTTGCACTCACCCTTTGGCTTCCCATTTTAATATTTCTTGAGGTTTATGTCCTAGTAATAAATAAGAAAAGGATTATATGTCTAGTGTACCATATGTTAGTGCAGTAGGAAGTGCAATGTATATAATACTGTGTACATGACTTGACATTCACATGTAGTTGGTGTTGTCAGTAAATACATGGAAAATCCAATTTCACATGCACTTGGTGTTGTCAGTAGACACATGGAAAATCCAGGTAAACAACATTGGGTAGTAGTGAAATGGGTGCTTCAGTATCTTGGAGGCACAAGCTCTTATTGTATCACCTATAATGGTTGTAGTAATTTGGTCTATGGTTATGTCTATTCATAGGTAGTAGTGAAATGGGTGCTTCAGTATCTTAGAGGCACAAGCTCTTATTGTATCTCCTATAATGGTTGGATTGATTCGGTCTATGGTTATGTCTATTAATATTTTGTCAGTAATTTGGAAAAAAAGTGATCTACTTGAAGTTTTGTATTTACTCTTGCATGAGGACCTATTTGTTGGATGTCAAAGATTCAAAACACATTTTCTTTATCCACCATTGAGGCGGAATATATAGTTGTCTCAAATGCATGCAATGAAGCAATTTGGCTAAAGGGTTTATTGGGTGAGTATGGAAAAGTATAAGACAAGGTAAATTTGTTATGAGATCGTCAAAGTCTTACTCATTTGGCTAACAAACCAACTTATCATAGTAAGACTAAACATTTTACGGTTAAATACCATTTTGTTAGATAGATTATTGATGAAGATGGAGTAGGTCTTTAGAGAGTCCACACTCAATAAAATTGTGCAGACAGTGTCACAAAAATGAGTTATGTTAGAGAAGTTGCAATGATGGTAGCAAGTTAGTTGTTATTAAGGTGAATATTGTTGCAATTATGACAACAATTAAAATAAGCTATGGTAAAAAACAAATTTTATTGTACTAAATATATGGATGTAATGGTGGTGGTTCGTATAACGAAAATATGATATGGATGTAACAGTGGTGGTTTGTATAACTAAGGCAGAAGGCATTTCATCGTGTGAATGTTTCCTTAAGAAAATGTCATGATTTTACCACTTTAAACTTGTGCATTGAATGCGATTGTTCTTGTCTTGATTTCTAATTATTATTTTCTGTATCTTCTTGCAATTTATATATTTCACCAAGAACAACTTGTACATTATAACACATACAATTAAAAAAATTCAATGAATCTTATATATATTGCACTTATAATACTTTTAGTAATGTCAATTCATTTTAGAAATCTAAAAAAACTACAATTTTTAATATATTTAGAAAATGTTGAAAAAAAATGATTATATATATATATGTTTTGCCACTTATTTAAAAGCAAAGGTCTTCCTATCCATAATCATTACTTTTATCACTTCTTTAAAAGTAAAATCCCTTTAATTCATAGTTATATTTTTAAATGAATTCATAGTTATATTTTTAAATGAAGAAAAGTATATATTCATTTCTTTTACTCATGAGAAGGCCTAACTCCGTTATATTTTTAAATGAAGCAAAGTATATATTCATTTATTTTACTCCTTGAAGGCCTATCTAGCCAAACTTCTTTAGAGGCAATGTTCTTCTGTCCATAATCATTTCTTTTATCACTTCTTTAAAATTAAAATCCCTTTATTCATAGTTATATTTTTAAATTCATAGTTATATTTTTAAATGAAGGAAAGTATATATTCATTTATTTTACTCATGAGAAGGCCTACCTGCTTCTACCTCCCTCTTCTTCAGAAACATCCTAAACATCCTCGGTGTTCTTGAGCAATTATATACCACGTCTTTACCTTCCCTTATTGGCATCGGTTATTGGTGTGTTCAGTTTATTAACTTTTTCATTTACGACAGAAATAAACACGGTTTTGAACTTATCTTCTCCATTAATGATTTATGTGTTATTTTGCTGAGACAGGCTTAAATTTTGCAATTAAAAGTTGCATCATGACCAAACTCTGCACGAGCTAACTATTTAAATTTATCATATCAATATGATTAGACGGGAGAATCCCATACCTTCACATACATTACTACCAAATATGGCGATAGCATCACATTTATATTATTAAAGGGCTAGCAATATGCCACATATATAAACTTTATATGGATAAAAGGTTTTGCATTAAAATACT
>SNQJ01S0047470.1:11192-30970 GCA_010110895.2 Picea sitchensis | reverse complement strand
CAAGGAAAATCCCCAAACTGATCTAGAATATGAATCCCCCCTTCAAGATGTGGAAGATCATTATCCCATTCATAAAAGAACTTCTTGGAAGAGAATCTATCCAAATTATTGAGTTTTGTATCAACAATAGAAGCATCTTTATCAAATTCGAGAAAAAAAACATCTCTTGAAACGACTAATTTCTTGTTTTCCTTATTATACAACTGATAAGATTTGAAGGTATTAGAATACACCGAGAAAATACATTTGCGACTTCGGGCACCCAATAACACCATATTCAAATTCATTGTAAACGTAACTTGAATAATCCCTCCAACTTAACATGTCGATTTTCATGTTTGCATTGCCACTAACACATCATGAGAGACCATCATTAGCTTGCACTCACCCTTTGGCTTCCCATTTTAATATTTCTTGAGGTTTATGTCCTAGTAATAAATAAGAAAAGGATTATATGTCTAGTGTACCATATGTTAGTGCAGTAGGAAGTGCAATGTATATAATACTGTGTACATGACTTGACATTCACATGTAGTTGGTGTTGTCAGTAAATACATGGAAAATCCAATTTCACATGCACTTGGTGTTGTCAGTAGACACATGGAAAATCCAGGTAAACAACATTGGGTAGTAGTGAAATGGGTGCTTCAGTATCTTGGAGGCACAAGCTCTTATTGTATCACCTATAATGGTTGTAGTAATTTGGTCTATGGTTATGTCTATTCATAGGTAGTAGTGAAATGGGTGCTTCAGTATCTTAGAGGCACAAGCTCTTATTGTATCTCCTATAATGGTTGGATTGATTCGGTCTATGGTTATGTCTATTAATATTTTGTCAGTAATTTGGAAAAAAAGTGATCTACTTGAAGTTTTGTATTTACTCTTGCATGAGGACCTATTTGTTGGATGTCAAAGATTCAAAACACATTTTCTTTATCCACCATTGAGGCGGAATATATAGTTGTCTCAAATGCATGCAATGAAGCAATTTGGCTAAAGGGTTTATTGGGTGAGTATGGAAAAGTATAAGACAAGGTAAATTTGTTATGAGATCGTCAAAGTCTTACTCATTTGGCTAACAAACCAACTTATCATAGTAAGACTAAACATTTTACGGTTAAATACCATTTTGTTAGATAGATTATTGATGAAGATGGAGTAGGTCTTTAGAGAGTCCACACTCAATAAAATTGTGCAGACAGTGTCACAAAAATGAGTTATGTTAGAGAAGTTGCAATGATGGTAGCAAGTTAGTTGTTATTAAGGTGAATATTGTTGCAATTATGACAACAATTAAAATAAGCTATGGTAAAAAACAAATTTTATTGTACTAAATATATGGATGTAATGGTGGTGGTTCGTATAACGAAAATATGATATGGATGTAACAGTGGTGGTTTGTATAACTAAGGCAGAAGGCATTTCATCGTGTGAATGTTTCCTTAAGAAAATGTCATGATTTTACCACTTTAAACTTGTGCATTGAATGCGATTGTTCTTGTCTTGATTTCTAATTATTATTTTCTGTATCTTCTTGCAATTTATATATTTCACCAAGAACAACTTGTACATTATAACACATACAATTAAAAAAATTCAATGAATCTTATATATATTGCACTTATAATACTTTTAGTAATGTCAATTCATTTTAGAAATCTAAAAAAACTACAATTTTTAATATATTTAGAAAATGTTGAAAAAAAATGATTATATATATATATGTTTTGCCACTTATTTAAAAGCAAAGGTCTTCCTATCCATAATCATTACTTTTATCACTTCTTTAAAAGTAAAATCCCTTTAATTCATAGTTATATTTTTAAATGAATTCATAGTTATATTTTTAAATGAAGAAAAGTATATATTCATTTCTTTTACTCATGAGAAGGCCTAACTCCGTTATATTTTTAAATGAAGCAAAGTATATATTCATTTATTTTACTCCTTGAAGGCCTATCTAGCCAAACTTCTTTAGAGGCAATGTTCTTCTGTCCATAATCATTTCTTTTATCACTTCTTTAAAATTAAAATCCCTTTATTCATAGTTATATTTTTAAATTCATAGTTATATTTTTAAATGAAGGAAAGTATATATTCATTTATTTTACTCATGAGAAGGCCTACCTGCTTCTACCTCCCTCTTCTTCAGAAACATCCTAAACATCCTCGGTGTTCTTGAGCAATTATATACCACGTCTTTACCTTCCCTTATTGGCATCGGTTATTGGTGTGTTCAGTTTATTAACTTTTTCATTTACGACAGAAATAAACACGGTTTTGAACTTATCTTCTCCATTAATGATTTATGTGTTATTTTGCTGAGACAGGCTTAAATTTTGCAATTAAAAGTTGCATCATGACCAAACTCTGCACGAGCTAACTATTTAAATTTATCATATCAATATGATTAGACGGGAGAATCCCATACCTTCACATACATTACTACCAAATATGGCGATAGCATCACATTTATATTATTAAAGGGCTAGCAATATGCCACATATATAAACTTTATATGGATAAAAGGTTTTGCATTAAAATACTCTAACACGTACATGCACAGTTCAGTTATAGAAGACGGTAATCATGAAATCGGCAATATAACTTCCATATATTCAAGAATATGCCAAACTGAGTTGAGTTGCCACATTGTAATTTGCCATCCTCAGATTCGGAACCAAGAGCTAGAGTTTAATTTTGATGCTATATAAATGTCGGCGGGCGGTAATCCTGAAACCAACAACATAAATTTCTATGCAAGAAATAAATTTTTGCATCCATGTTATGTATTTTCCATCCTTTTTGAGATGCAAGAGAAAATAAAGTTCTTATAATGCCCCATTTTGCAGTAGGAGCAAATGTTTCTGTGTAATCAACACTTTTTTTCTGAGCATACTCCTTTGTTACAAGTATTTCTTTATGCTTATCAAGTAAACCATCAACCTTATATTTCATTTTATAAACCCACTTACAACCAATTGGTTTAATTCCAATAGGAGGATCCACCAACCTCCAAGCGCCATTTTTAATAAAAGCATCATACTCTTCCTGCGTTGCATCTTTCCATTCCTTACAACTAGCAACTTCTTGAAAGGTAGCAGGTTCATTAACAACAACATAAAAATTGAATTTAAAGTC
Organism: Picea sitchensis; assembly: GCA_010110895.2. Taxonomy (NCBI): domain Eukaryota; kingdom Viridiplantae; phylum Streptophyta; class Pinopsida; order Pinales; family Pinaceae; genus Picea; species Picea sitchensis. The sequence goes on along the minus strand of SNQJ01S0047470.1, from coordinate 27,829 downwards.
ATCATACCTTCTTGGAATTGTCTTGGTTCATGTTGATCTACGTATTGATTGCTGCGGTGATGGCTCATTTTGAAGAATAGGTTCTTCAAGACTAGTTTCTGATTTTGCATTATTATCATCCCATTTTTCTTGTACAGAAACATTATTATCATCCAATGTTTCTTCATCAAAAATATTATTATTAACCAATTTTCCTTCATAGAATCATTATTATCAACTAATTTTTCCTCATTCTTTGGTGTTGTTACGTAAGGAAAATTCTCAGACTGATCTAGAATATGAATCCCCCCATTCAGGATGTGGAAGATCATTATCCCATTCATAAAAGAACTTTTTGGAAGAGAATCTATCCAAATTATTGAGTTTTCTATCAACAATAAAAACATCTTTATCAAATTCGAGAAAAAAAACATCTCTTGAAACAAAAAAATTATTGTTTTCATCATTATACAAATAATAAGATTTGAAGGTATCAGAATACCCCAAGAAAATACATTTGCGTCTTCGGGCACCCAATAACACCATATTCAAATTCATTGTAAAAGTACCTTTAATAGTCCCTCCAACTTAACATGTTGTCGTTTTCCATGTTTGCATTGCCACTAATACATCATGAGAGACCATCATTAGCTTGCACTCACCCTTTGACTTCCCATTTTAATATTTCTGGAGTTTATGTCCTAGTAATAAATAAGAAAAGGATTATATGTCTAGTGTACCATATGTTAGTGCAGTAGGAAGTGCAATGTATATAATATGTGTACAAGACCTGACATTCACTTGCAATTGGTGTTGTCAGTAGATACATGGAAAATCCAATTTCACGTGCACTTGGTGTTATAAGTAGATACATGGAAAATCCAGGTAAAGAACATTAGGTAGTAGTGATATGGGTGATTCAGTATCTTAGAGGCACAAGCTCTTATTGTATCACCTATAATGGTTGTAGTAATTCGGTCTATGGTTATGTCTATTCATGGGTAGTAGTGAAATGGGTGATTCAGTATCTTAGAGGCACAAGCTCTTATTCTATCTCCTATAATGGTTGGAGTGATTCGATCTATGGTTATGTCTATTCATATTTTCTTGGTGTTTTGGAAAAAAGGTGATCTACTTGAGGTTATGTATTTACTCTTGCACGAGGACCTATTTGTTGGATGTCAAAGATTCAAAACACATTTGCTTTATCCACCATTGAGGCAAAATATATAGTTGTCTCACATGCATGCAAGGAAGCAATTTGGTTAAAGGGTTTATTGGGTGAGTATGGAAAAGTACAAGACAAGGTAAATTTGTTATGTGATCGTCAAAGTGTTACTCATTTGGCTAACAATCCAACTTATCATAGTAAGACTAAACATATTACGGTTAGATACCATTTTGTTAGATAGGTTATTGATGAAGATGGAGTAGGTCTTTAGAAGGTCCACACTCAATAAAATTGTCCAAACATTGTCACAAAAATCAATTTTGTTAGAGAAGTTGCAATGATGGTATCAAGTAAGTTGTTATTAAGGTGAAGATTGTTGGAATTATGACAACAATTAAAATCAGCTACGATAAAAACCAAATTTAATTGTAGTAAATATATGGATGTAATAGTGGTGGTTTGTATAACAAAAATATGATATGGATGTAATAGTGGTGGTTCACATAACTAAAGTAGAAGGCACTCCATCATGTGAATGTTTCCTTAAGAAAATATCATGATTTTACCATGTAAAACTTGTGTATTGAATGTAATTGCTCTGGTCCTGATTTCTAATTATTATTTTCTGTATCATATTGCAATTTATATAATTCACCAAGAACAACTTATACATTATAACACATACAATTAATCAAATTCAATCAATCTAATATATATTACACTTATCATATTTTTAGTGATGTCAATTCACTTTGGCTATCCAAAAAAACAACAATTTTTAATATATTTAAAAAATATTGAAAAAAATTGATTATATATATATATATATTGCCACTTATTTAGAGGCAAAGTTCTTCCTATCCATAATCATTATTTTTATCATTTCTTTAAAAGTAAAATCCCTTTAATTCATAGTTATATTTTTAAATGAAGAAAAGTATATATTCATTTCTTTTACTCATGAGAAAGCCTAACTTAGTTATATTTTTAAATGAAGCAAAGTATATATTCATTTCGTTTACTCATGAGAAGGCCCACCTGCTTCTAGCTCCCTCTTCTTCACAAAACATCCTAAACATCCTTGGTGTTCTTGAGAAATTATATACCACGTATTTACCTTGCCTTATTGGCATCAGTTATTGGTGTGTTCAGTTTATTAACTTTTTCATTTACGATAGAAATAAACACGTTTTTGAACGTATCTTCTCCATTAATGATTTATGTGTTATTTTGCTCAGACAAACTTAAATTTTGCAATTAAAAAATGCATCATGACTAAACTTTGCACTAACTATTTAAATTTATCATATCAATCTGATTAGACGGGAGAATCCTGCAACTTCACATACATTACTGCCAAATATGGTGATAGCATCACATTTATATTATTAAAGGGCTAGCAATACGCCACATATATAAACTTTATAGGGATAAAAGGTTTTGCATTACAATAGTCATGAAATCAGCAATATAACTTCCATATATTCAGTCTTGGAATTTGCCAAAGCGAGTTGAGTTGCCACATTTTAATTTGCCATCCTCAGATTCGGAACCAAGAGCTACAGTTTAAGTCTGCTGCTACATAAATTCCGGCGGGCGGTAATCATGAAACCAACAACATAATTTCCATATATTCAGTATTGGAATTTGCCAAAATGAGTTGAGTTGCCACATTGTAATCTGTCATCCTGAGATTCATCCCTCCAGACAGCGCTTTACCCCATGTGCTTGGGCTTCATGGGAAGGATCACAGTAAGCCACCCCATGGGTTGCCACATTTCTCCTCTGAAGATGCGGTTAAGTAGTGAATGAACTTGGGCATATGCCTGCAACATATCTTCACATGTTAAAGATGCATTATTATTATGTGACTTGTTGGACAAGTTCATTAAGGAGGTGGGTCCACAACATGTTTTCCAAGTCATAATGGACAACGTTGATAACTATGTTGTTGCAGGTAGGATTCTTATGCAGAGGTATCCTACCTTGTTTTGGATTCCTTGTGATGGACATTGTATAGATATGATTTTAGATAATACATGAAACAATTCTTATATTACGAACATTGTTGAATTGACTAAGAGCATATCAAAATTCATATATAATCATGCATATGTGCTTATCTTGATGAGACGATTCACAAATAACAGGGAGTTGGTGCATCCTACAATCACACGCTTTGCCACTAGCTTCACATCTCTTTGGTATCCTTTGGATTTTATGCGGGACTTGAAGATGATGTTTTCTTAGATGAGTGGGTTGATTTATCATTTAGTCATAAACCGGACGGGGCAGCCATATGCACGCTAGTGTCATACTAGGAGATCTTTTGGGTGGGAGTGGAGGAGGTGGTTTCCATTAGCAAACCATTGGTAAAAGTTCTTTAGTTGGTTTATGGAGACAATCCCACAATGGGATACATGTATGAGGCCATGGATAGGGCCAAAGAAGCCATATGTGCCTATTATGATGACAAGGGAGATGATGGATTTCATAAATGACTACAGATATGGGGACTGATTGATCAATGATGGAATAATAGACTTCATCACCCGATTCATGTTGCAGGGATATACCTCAATCCTGCATTCTATTACTCATGTGGTTTTAGATTTGATGTTGAGGTTATGGAAGGATTCCTCACATGTGTTGAGAGCATGGTGCTAATTCATGAACAACCTGCAAAGATTTCCAAAGATATGGAAATATATAGGATATATTGTGGGACTTTTGTCTTTTAGATGGCTATAGATAATAGGAAGACGAAAATGTCAATTAAACTTCATTAAATTTCAAATTTCGATGTCTCTTATTAGTTCTTAGTTCTAACTTCTATATTCTTACTTTGTTTCAAATTTTATCTTTCAAATTTCAATGTCTTTTCTTATGTTTCTCTTATTTGTTGTATATGCTTGGTGGACAAACTATGGTTGTAGAGTACCCCATCTACAAATAATTTCCATTCAGGTGCTTATTCAAACATGTATCTCTTAAGGATGCGAGCGCAATTGGAATGCATTTGAGAAAATACACACCAAGAAGTGCAACACGTTACAAATTTTCAAATTAAATTTTAATTCATTATAAATTTTAATTTATTATTTTATGCCATGTCACCCTCTAGAGTCTAGGTTATGTATTTTAAATTATAATATTATCAATAATTTATAATTTATGGCCCTCATACAGGTTAGAATCCCAGTTCCTCAATGACATGATATTTGTCTACTACAATCTTCGATTGTTGGTGAGGAAGATTCAGAAAACACGCGATATGGGCGTCATTTCATTTGATGGTATTGACACCACTATTGCATGGAGGTTTGATTTCAAGAGGCCTATCTTGGAATCGATTCCTGATTGGATACAGGAGGAGGTAGAGGGGGGAGTAGCAGAGAAGGAGGAGTTGGAGGAGGAGGATGTTACAAAGTAGAGTCAACCACCATCCTTACGGACTCCGACAACGGGAGTTGTAATTGTAATTGGCCTGCTTCTTTTATAGGATGTTAGATTCTAATTCCAACCCTAAGGGATTCTTCCTCTATATGAAAATCCATTTCTAGATCCATCACCTTTTCCCGTAAAAGGAGTAGAGGTAGTCATTATTTTTATTTGATTTCATTTTAGACAAATGATGATGTTGAGATAAATTTGTCACTTATCCTACTTATTCTATAGGATGTCAGACTCCAATGCCAACCCCAAGGGATTCTTCCTCTATATGAAAATCCATTTCTAGATCCATCACCTTTTCCCGTAAAAGGAGTAGAGGTAATCATTAGTTTTTATTTGATTTCATTTTAAACAAATCACGGTGATGATATAAATTTGTGACTTATTATATTTTTTGATGATATTTTGAGGATTTAGACCCAGGAAATGATTCAGTGTTGATTTGTAGACTTTGATGTATTTGAGTTTACTAGACATATTATACATCTTATATATCAGTTCTCTTTTCATATTTATGTGGAAATTTATTTATTTGATTTTGTTGATGCTTTAGATATTTAAAAAATTGAAAATAAATGAATACTTTGTATTTTTTTTGTTCTTACGACATTTTCCGATATTTTCCCCAATGTTGTCAATATTTTCGTTTTTGGACCCTCAACGATATTTTTTCTGACACGATGTTGATAACACTTATTCATTATTATATATATTAATGATCATTAGATACTCCCTTAGTAATGAGGAAACACTTATTCATTCAAAGAAATAGAGAATGGACATCATCATTGTCAAAACATTTGATAGATTAGTATTAATGCTACTTGATCATTTTTTTCCAATAGATTAATTAAAAAATGAAAAGTCACACCCAATTAAACAATAGTTATTATTATGTCCCACCATTCACTACAATAAAATAATGTAAATACATACATATAAGGAGACAATACTTACATATACAATGTGAGCAGATTAATGAACATTTGAAATGTCTAACTCTTTATTTATTTGGTTGAAAATATGCTTAAGAACCCTTGAAGTCCTTCTTAAAAGCTATGTTGGAAGCCTTGTGTAATGGTTGTGACTTACGATTCAAAATCCTTAGAATTCCTATGATTGTCTAAGGAAAAAGCCTTGTCGATATCGTTTCAATGCTAAGGGAAGCATGTCTCCATTCTTCACATCTTCCATGCTCCACATATTGAGCCCACACTTTGCATCCCACATAAGAATCCATGCAAAGCATGGTGCATACGGTTGGAAAAGAAATGGAGAGGTGGGGAGGTAATACGTTCTTTCCACCTATGACATGAAAATCCATATAGAGAATATTGCATGTACAATATGGTTTGTGCAACATTGGGGGAGTCAGATGGTACATATGGTTTGTGCAACATTGGAGGAGTCAGATGGTACACTAAATTTGCATTCCATATTATGAAACAACATAAAAATCAAGGGAAGAGGTACAAAAATAAACTTGTATTGCATATGGAAGATGACATATGGATTATTTGGAGCCTTAGGAAAGCATTCTTCATTCCCTACTCGGCATAAAAAATTAAGGAAAAAAACACATCGATAAGTATAGAAGCCCCAATATTAAAACCTTCTTGGTATATGAAAAGAAAAAACATGGAGAAGTAAAGTATCCCAATATCAAAACCTACTTGGAAGATGGCATGGACATGTTATCCATGCATGCAAATTAACCTGTTGGAAGTTGTCACATGGTAGTGTAATAAAATCCTGAAATTCCAATTTGTGTAGAGCTTGGAATGCCAAGGGAAGGACAACGATGGATTCCATATAACAATTTCTTGGGGAGAATGAATTATTTTTGGACTTTCATTTATCCTTGAACATGTAACAAGCCCATGAAATAAAAACTCCACAATAAAAATTGTTATTCTTAAAATCATTATGAACAACATACATATATAGGTGTTGTAAGAGTTATCATACAGTTACAATTATTTAAATAACCACAACACTACAGATTAGTTAACATTCCCCCCTTAATCCGAAGGGACATATTACATGCCATGATGCATTCTGAATTTTTCAAAATTTTCACAGCCTAATGCTTTAGTAAATATATCTATGATTTTCTCTGAAGTAGAAAAATGTGTGAGATGAATGGTTTTGGCCTCAACATGATGTCTAATAAAGTGATATTTTGTGTTAATATGTTTGGTTCGATCATGGAATTTTGGATACTTGGCCAATTGAAATGCAGAAGTGTTGTCAACAAAGAGAGGCGTTGAAGTCACTTATTTCTCCTGCAAGTCTTCAAGTATTTTTCGAAGCCAAATGATTTATTTTGTGGATTGAGCTACTGCAACATATTTGGCTTCAGTTATGGAATCAACATGAACAATTTTCTTTTATGATCTCTAGGTGATAGTTGTTTATCCAAGATTCATCAAATAACCTAAAGTAGACACTTCATGTTCTTTATCTCCATCAAAATTAGAATATGAATATCGAGTGAGATGGAATTCTAAAACTTTAGAATATTTGATGCCATGTGATTGAGTTTCTTTTTAATGTTTGAGGACTCGTTTTGGTGCGACCCAATGGCCTCAATAGGGTTGATGCATAAACCTAGAAAGTATTCCTACAACAAACGTTATGTCAAGACGAGTAGTAGTAAGATGAATCAAGCTTCCAACAAGTTTCTTGTAATTTGTTGGATCTTCAAATGCATTTCCTTTATGTGAAGAAAGATTTAGATGCTTCTCCATTGGAGTAGAAACAAAATTACAATCTTGCATTCCAAATTTGCTCAATAGCTCTCCAATATATTTTTTCTGAGAAATAAAAAGGTGCTTCAGTTTTTTATCTACTTCAATTCCTAAATAATAATGTAGTAATCCCAAATATGTCATATCAAAAACCTTTTGCAACTCCCTTTTAATAGAAGCTATATAATCATTAGTATTTCCTATGATAAGCAAATCATCTATGCAGACAACTAGATATGCAACAAATCTTCCACCTTTCTTAACAAATAAATTTTCATCATCTATATTGAAATGCTTATAATTCAACTTGATAATATGTTTAGTTAACTTTTCATACCATGCTTGAGGTGCTTTCTTCAAACCATACAAATATTTCACCAATTTACATATGTTATGTTTTTTTCCATTAATAGAAAAACCCTCTGGTTGTAACATATAGACATCTTCTTTTAAATATCCATTCAAGAAAGAATTTTTTACATCTATGTGATGTATTTTCCATCCTTTTTGTTTTGCAAGAGAAAATAAAGTTCTAGTAGTGCCCCATTTTTTAGTAGGAACAAATGTTTTTGTGTAATCAACACCTTCTTTATGAGCATACCCCTTTTCTACATGTCTTGTCTTTTTCTTATCAAGTGAACCATCAGCCTTATATTTAATTTTATAAACCCACTTACAACCAATTGGTTTAATTCCAATAAGAGGATCCACCAACCTCCAAGTGCCATTTTTAATAAGAGCATCAATATACTCTTTCTGCATTGCATATTTCCATGCATTACAACTAGCATATTTTTCAAAGGTAGAAGGTTCATTAACATCACCTGGAATTTTTAATTCAAATTAATCATACCTTCTTGGAACTGTCTTGGTTCATGTTGATCTACGTACTGATTGTTGCGGTGATGGATGATTTTGAAGAATAGGTTCTTCAAGACTAGTTTATGATTCTGCATTATTATCATCCAATTTTTCTTCTACAGAAACATTATTATCATCCAATTTTTCTCCATAAAAAAAATTATTATCAACCAATTTTCCATCGCTCATTCTCTAGTGTCGTTACAGAAGGAAATTTAATTGAAGTAAAATCCACAGATTGATCTAGAATATGAATCCCCCCTTCAATATGTGGATTATCATTATCCCATTCATACTAGAACTTCTTGGAACATAGTATATCCAAATTATTGAGTTGTTTATCAACAGTAGAAGCATATTTATCAAATTCGAGAAAAATAACATATCTTGAAACAATTATTTTTTGGTTTCCTCATCATACAACCGATAAGCTCTGGAGGTGTTATAATACCCCAAGAAAATACATTTGTGACTTCCGGTACCCAATTTGTTGCATTGTTTTTTAGGAATTAATGCATAGCATGGAGAGCAAAAAACTCTAAAATGTTGAACAACAGGAAGATGATTATACCACATTTCATAAGGAGACTTATTATTGATGGCAATGTAAGGACACCGATTGTGAATATAGACAACACAAAGTACTTCTTCTCCCCAAAACATCGACTTGACATTCTGAAAAAAATATCATTGAACTTACCATATTAAGCAATGTTTTTTTCATCTGTTCTGCCACACCATTTTGTTGCGGAGTATAAGGGATGATGATCTGATGTTTAATACCATTACCCTACAAGTACTTTTCAAATTCATTAGATGTTTATTTTCCACAATGATCTGATTGTAGAGTGTCAATATTAAGTTGAGTTTCATTTGTAATCCATAAATGAAAATTCTTAAAAGTTGCAAAAACCTAAGATTTCTCTTTCAACAAATAAACCCAAAAAAACCTGGTGTAGTCATTAATAAAAGTCAGCAGATATTTATGACCATTAGCAAATGGAACAAGCATGGGCCCAAATATATCAGAATGTATAAGTGATAACTTCCTAGAAGCTCTGGAAGTAGATCCATAAAAAGTTTGTTGACAAGGCTTGCCTAAAATACAAGCATTACATCGAGAAAGTTTTCTTGGAATAGTAGGAAGCTCTTGAATACCTTTTTTGTTTCATAATATTCATACTATCATAATTAATATGACCAAAACGAGCATTCCACAACAAGTTGGAAGACAAAGTATCATTATGTTGAGTCAAAAGAGAAGAATTGGGTACAAAAGATGATGTCCCTTTGAGTTTTAAAATTTTGTCTTCTTCAACACCAATGATAACAATCACATGATCATATGACCTTCTTATTTCAATTATACCATCAAACATATGTATAGAATTCCCTTGCTTCCTGATATGTATGAGAGACATAAGATTTATTTTTAATTGAGGAATATAAATAACGTCATGTAAAATATAATCAACAAGTACCGGTAATCTAAGTCGAATAGATCCAATTCCTGATGTCTTTAACTGTGACTTATCAACAAAATAAACTATTCTATCAATGTGATTATTGAATGTCTCAAAAAAATCTCGTATGAAGGTCATATGACAAGTGGCTCCAGTATCTAAAATTGAAGTGTCTTCCTAACAAGCAAAAGAAGTGCTAAAAACTTCATTGACACTAAGATTACAATGCGAAACAATATAGTGGGAAAATTCAGGTGGTTTTCCTTTTTTTGGAAGTTATTTGTCTTTCATCTCACAAATGTTTTCCCAAGAAGTGTGAAAATGAGAGGCAATATGACCCAATTTTGTCTGTCATCTTGTTGTCTGTGACCTTGATGAAGATGACCCCCCTGCCTCTAATTGATCTTTTACCACAACCTCTACTACTATGGTTATCTCTACTAGACTCTTATCTAGGGTTCTTCTATATCTCTATGAGACACAAAGTCTCAACAATGCAATTGGAAAGATATTTCTTCTTTCCAAAGGATTTCTCTCTTTCAACATTTTTTTCTACAAGTACATCAAAAGTCATGGCTTTCATTTGTCCACTAGATTGAAGAGACTCTAAGTAGGATATAGGGATTTAATAAATCCAGTGAGTTTCATATCAACTTTGAGACTAGTAGATTCAATATCATGAAAAAGGGCTTTAATTTTTGAAGCTAACTTCGTGGGATCATTATATTTTAGTTCAAGATTGAATAAATTCATCAAAAATTGTACAATTTCCATCTCTGAATGAGAGTCATAAATATCTTTTAATTTATTTAATGATGTAAACATTGTGGTGCTAGAAATAATATGTTGACTTACCTCTTCAGTTACAAAGCATAAATTAAAGCATATTCGTTTTTATATTTAATCGTGCAAATTGCTAATTGTTTGTCATATGTAGGTTGCTCTAGTTCCTTGCATTTTGGTTCATTGTCATACTTTCCTTCACAAACATCCTCCCATAAATCATTAAAAATAATAGTGTTCTTTATTTTATGAAACCATTCTTGGTAGTTCTCTTTTCCAGAAAGAACTAGTCCCACCGTCAACATTAAAGAATGCATTGTAAATTACTATGTAAGAACAATGTAAATGAAAATTATGTTTGATAATAATCAAAATGTGTAGGAGGTACTGTGCAAGCTGTGTGTAAATTAAGTTTCACTTGTAATGAATTAAATAAATCTCACAAACACGAACTCCCCCTGTTTATTTTTGTATATCTTGTCACGATCTAATAGGAACACCTTCGACCTTGGCTGCTGGAAAATATCTTTATTATGCCACCCAAATCCGCTTGTGAATTTCAGAGAAATTAGGTCTTACTAGGACTCCTACATATTTCAGGTCTCCGATAAATACTTTAATCCTTTCTTTTCTAGCGATCAATATAGAGAGAGATCTCTTCGCCTGCAAACAATAAACAAAGTCTCTCTGACTTCTCTTTGAACCAACGAATGATGGACAACAAATTGACAGACTCTGATACCACTGTAACATGCCCGTGAAAGAAAAAATCCACAATAAAAATTGTTATTCTTAAAATCGTTATGAACAACGTACATATATAGGTGATGTAATAGTTACGAGATAGTTACAGTTATTTAACTAATTACAACTAGTTATTTAACTAATTACAACCTGACGAGTTGACAAAACAATGAGAATAAAAGGAATGACACTGAAGAAAGAGTGGTTCAACCTTTGTGAGGATATGGGGATGTTGAGGAGGTTTGTTTGGGAAAAAAACATTACATTTGAGCATTTTTTGTTAACTCTATTTTCTATGTGTGATATATAAAGAGCTTTGTAACAAACAAAAAGCATTAATAAAAATTGGAGAAGATAACCATTTTGAAGTTGGAGTTTTCCTTAAGATGAAGTTATTGTGTCATTTGTTTATGTGATTTATTTTATTTATTTATGTTTAATGAATAATAAAGAAAATTGAATCCATGTATAAGATAACAAGTTATGAAAATATTTATTTTTTCTCTGGTACATGTTTATTTAACTATGTATTAAAATATGTTTTTATGAATCTATAAGGCCATAAGCCTAGGATTAGGGATCATTTTGGTATCATAAGATATGTTTTGATGAATATGTAAATCCATAAGCCTAGGATTAGGGATCATGTTGGTATCAAATTATAGTTCTTGATCCTAGGAGTGAGAGTTACCCATGCTTCTTAATTAGACTCAGAAAGCTAAAAACTCTGGAGAGTTAGTTCTATTATACCCTTAAATTGGTAGTAGACTAGGAATAAAATAAAAGGAAGACCAAACCACGTGTGAGGAAATAGAGACCAATGTGATCTAGTACAGAATAACCGATTTGAAGAAATATGTGTCCCAAATGGCCATGGATATGTCTCATACACGTCTCATATGGCACAGGGAGTGACTTAGGTGAACAATGTTGTTATTCAGTTTCTTTTCACTATGGCATATGATAATAAGAAGAACAAAGTCTCATATGGCGTAGGGAGTGACTTAGGTGAACATTGTTGTTGTTGTGTTGGTTGTCACTTTGGCACGAGATAAGAAGAAGAAATAGTATCATGGCAGGTATCGTGGCATCAGTCCCCGTTACCTATGTGGCACCTAGCTCTATACGCATTCACTTGTCTTTGTTCCTTTCCTACAAGCATCCCTCTTTTGATGGATTTAACATTCCAAGGTTGGAATCACTAAATCCTATGTAGGGGATGAATAGTTATGCATGAAACAATGGTATCATTAGTATATCACATATAGAAATATGAGAGTGGTAGTGATAGTGGAAGTAATAGAAAGGGTAAAATGTTAATGTTAGCGACGTGGCTCATGGCATTAGAAATTTCTAGCAGATGCAGGGAAATAATGAAAATCGCTCGAGTGGCTACTTAGACATTGCTGGAATAGAAACTACTGGTAAGAAAAAAAAATAACCAGTTCACATCATGCAGGAATAGAAATCATTGGTGAACGTCTCGACGACCATTTACATTTACATCATGGAAGCCATTAACGATGGAAATTAATATCCCCTCTACCATTTACATCCTAATTACACAGCGGAAGTAGTAACACTCCAATTACTAAGTGCACATAGGTTAAGGAAGCAAATCTAGGTGCTTCATCGACCACAGAGGACCAAGCATATTGGGAGCAGTCTTGGAATTTGATGAGCTTTGACACGTTAGTATAAAAACCACACGTCATTGTTGACTTTCATAAAAAAAAATCATTAACCTATCAAATTGACGTGTAACCACGTCAAAAAAGATAGTAGATATGTGCGCTATAAGGTTATGGGTATTTAATATAGGCCCATATTATATGCAGCCTACATGAGGTAGTTATAATTCATTGAAGTGTCCATGAATAAAAATAAATGTCAATAAATGAGTAGGCAGCAGGGATGGTGTCACAGTGTCGCGTCACTAGAAGTTAGATAAAAAAATAAATGCCAATAAATTATAGATAGAGTGGATGGGTCATATGTTGGCATGTTTTCAGACAGAGGTAGAGTATGCATGTTTTGTAATTGATGGCAAACATCAACACGTTTAGTAGAGCAATGATGACATGGAAATGGAAATATCAACAGTGAGGAGCAACAGTGATCGAGGGATCACCCATCCCGAATTCTCAATGACCGTCAGATCTGAATACAGATAGGAGGAATGCGCAAAAGAGGAGAACAAATATCAGACGTTGGATCTGAGTGCAAGGACTGACCATTGTTGGATCCAGAAGAAGGAGCACTATATTTAAGTACAATATGAAGAAGGCTTACAAATTTCCGAAAGCAGGAAGGTTGTCTATCATAGAGGAGTACACATGGCGAGGGAAGAACATTTCACTGACTAGAAATTTAAAGAAAGGAAGTGCTCTAACCTTCCAACTCGCGATATGAGAAATTGTGATAAGATCTAGATCGTTGATCTAAGAGGGACACATGGTTATAGATCAGAGCATTACAAAGGTTTCGTTTCAAAGTTTTAGATACCGGGATTTGGAGGAGTCAAGGAAGCAACTCACGATAGGAACTCGTGATATGCGAGATCACGAAAAGATCTGGACCGTCGAATCATCAAGATTGTGGACCGTTGATCTGACTCCATGTTGGAGTTTCAGATAATGGGAGTTAGAGGTGTCAAGGACACTCACGACAACAATGTTGAAACGCAAAATCATGAAGCACCTTTTGGCGCAGGTTGTGGTCATCGTCGGTGATCATATGAGAAGGTGGAGCTAGTAGAGCTAAGCACTTTTTCAGCGATCACAACTTGGAGTGTCGAGACCCTTCGACACAGGATTGTTGAAATGCGAAATGTGAAAGGCATTTTGATTAGGACCGTGGTCACAACCACTGGGCATATAGAGTAGGCACGAGATCCATCATTCGTAATCCAACGGTGCAGGTTAGTCAAGAATATGATCAAAGAGTCATCGTTTATTTTCATGATTAATAAGTTTAGTTACAATTCAGTTAGAAAATCGAATCATGGTTCTTGATCGGTTGGCAATACAGTTGCTGAGAAGTTTTTGTCTTTTCCTAAGGAGATTCGAGGTGTAACTGATTAGGATGACGAGTATAAAAGGCGATATGCAACGACTGTGTAAGGTTAGTTGTTTTGACAGAAACAATAAGATGAATTGTAAGAAGGATAAAGTGAAAGAATGAAGAGCATAAGATAAATCTCAGAGATGAGTAACAGTCGCCAAATAGATAGAAGAAAGAGGAGAGTAGAAGAATAGCATGAAGCAAGAGCAGAATAGAAAAAATAGCATGAGGCAGAGCAGAACTGCAGAACAATTTTTGAACCAGAGAAGAATTGTAGAATAGTGAAGAAGGGGTAAGAATTGAAATACCTGTATTGTTTGTTTGTCAATCATTTATTCATAATCATAAATGAAGGGTGGTGCTAGGGAGGAATGTGGTCCTCTGATATTCAAGTTGATGCTTGAATATTGGGAGTTGTGGCTAGAAAAAAGGGCGGCAGGGTGGTGCTTGGGAAAACACAGAGTTTTCTGTATGCAAGTTGGTTCTTGTATAAGTGGAAGTAGGTGCTTCCATCCAGTTGGTGCTGGAACACTCAGGGAGTTGGTGCTTCCTTCTAGTGGGTGCTAGAGAAACCAAAGAGTTGGTGCTCTCAAACAAGTTGGAACTTGTAAAACAAAGGTAGTATCCACACATTAAGTTGGTGCTCAACTATAGATGATGTACATAACTTAAAAGACTGCCTATCAGGTGCTCAACTATAGATGAAGTACAAAACTTAAAAGATCACTTACTTCAATATCATTTCGAAGAAGAAGAGGTTTTCTCCCTTTATGGGTTTCCTCATGAAAATTTGTCTCTGTGTATATCTTATGTGTGATTGATGGTCATTATTTATGTTGTTCATATGTTGTATAATATTGATGGTCACTTGGAGAAAGATTAAAAATGGTTTAATTGTTAAAATTGTTTAAGCATTGTAACAACTAATTCAACCCCCCTCTCAGTTGTCTTAGTAATTTCAATAATTGGTATCAGAGTAGGTTCATTTTATCTAAAGGTAGATATGTAAGCTTAAACATGACAGGTTATGAAGGGACTTCAGCCACTAAGCCTCATCTGTTTGATGAAACAAATTTTTCCTTCTAGAAGGTTAGAATGAGAACATACCTAATGGCCTTAGGTGGTGATGTTTGGGATGTTGTAGAGACTGGAAACATAAAGCTTGTTATGCTAGCATCCAAGGGTGACAAGTTAGAATTTAGATTTAATGCTAAGGGAATGAATTCTATCTTGAATGGACTTGCAGAAGCTGATTTTGTAAAGGTGATGCATCTTCAAATTGCCAAAGAAATGCGGGATAAACTTATTAAAAATTATGAAAGAAATGAGAAAGTAAAAGATGCCAAACTTCAAATATATAGATTGAAATTTGAACAACTAAAGATGAATGAAGATGAAACAGTTAGCAAGTATTTTTTAAGAGTTGAAGAACTTGTGAATTCCATGAAGGGTCTTGGTGAAAAGTTTGAAGAATCATTCTTAGTTCAGAAGATTTTAAGATGTCTGCTTGATGAATTTAATCCAAAATTTTATGCAATAGAAGAACTAAATGATCTTAAAACTCTGTCCATTGATCAACTCCTAGGAACACTAATTGCATATGAAATGAGAATCAACAAAGATAAATCCATTACTAGAGAAGCATATTTTAAAGAAGACAAGAATATTGATTCAGATTTAGATGATATTGAGGCAAAATTTGTGAGAAGGTTAAAGAAAGGATCAGGGAAATATCAAGGCAAGATTCCCTTCAAATGCTTTAACTGTGGTAAGATAGGTCACTTTGCATCTAATTGTCCCCACCAGAAAAAGGACCAAAACTTTGATGATGAAAAGAAGTACAAATTCAAGAAATATAGTAAAAAGAAAAGTTTGTGTGCAAACAATGAAAATTCCTCAGAAGACATAGATAGTGATTCATCATGTGAAACAAAGTGAATGATTTTATGCTTATGGCTATGGGATATCTTGATGATGAACACACAGGAGGTGAAATGGATGATGAAGAAGCTATGGTGGATATGGAAGGTGAATTAATCAGTGCTTTGGAAGAAATTGACAGATTCAGATGTAAGAAGAGAAAACAAAAACAATTGTTGATGCAGTTTAAAATGAATGGTGGAAAAACTGATGAAAACTTTTATGTACTAAAAGTGGAGTTAGAAGAGGCAAAGAAAATAAGAGACATACTGAAACAATAGTTGTCAGAGAAGAAAGCGAGGTGTGAATCCTTAGAAGAAGAGATAGTAAAAACCAAAAAAGAAATGGAGAAGTTTAAGGCATTGTATCACCAAAATCTGCCAAGTATTAAAGCCTCAAAAGAATTAACTTCCATTCTAAATCAACAAAGGAATCCAAAGTTGAAATCTG
>SNQJ01S0047470.1:0-11182 GCA_010110895.2 Picea sitchensis | reverse complement strand
ATTATTGATGATTATTCTAGACTAACATGGGTTTCCTTTTTGAAGGAAAAATTTGAAGCATTTGAAAAATTCAAAGTGTTTAAGGCTCTAACTGAGAATCAAACAGGAAAAATATTGAAGGTTGTAAGATCTAATAGAGGAGAAGAGTTTAGCTCATGGAACTTCAAAGAGTTCTGTGATAAACATGGAATCAAAAGAGACTACACAATTCCAAGGACTCCACAACAAAATGAAGTTGTTGAGAGGCAAAATAGATCAGTACAACAAATGGAAAGATCAATGATGAATGAAAGGAACATACCTCAGACATATTGGGAGGAAGGAATTCATACAACTGTTCATATCCTTAACAAAGAACATCTTAGACCACACACTGACAAGACTCCTTATGAACTATGGTTTGGAAGACATGCTTCAATCAAGCATTTAAAAGTCTTTGGGAGTAAATGTTATATTAAGAATAATGATGAAAATATTGGAAAATATGATGACAGGGATGATGAAGGTATCTTCTTGGGTTATGCTACAAACAGTAAAGGGTACAAATGATACAATAAGAGGCTTCTTAAACTGGTTGATTGTATAGAAATAAAAGTTGATGAAGAAATCTCAGTCAGAAGTGTAAGCAGTGCTGAACCAAGAACATAAGATATAGTTGAAGATGAAGATGAACAAGTCCAAGGATCAAAAAGAGAAGAATCTGAATCAGATGAAGATACCAATACTCAGGCTGACATAAATCAGCAGAAAGAAACAAAATCACCTCTCAGAACTGTTAGAAAGAATCATCCTGAAAATCAGATAATTGGAGATATAAATAAAGGAGTTTAGACAAGAAGGAAATTGATTAAAGACTTAGAACAATCTCATGTTGCCTTTTTATCTATGACTGAACCTAAATTTTTTTATGAATCCAGCCAACATGATGATTGGATTAGAGCTATGAATGAAGAGCTTGATCAGATTGAGAAGAAAAATACATGGGAGCTTGTTCCTAGTCCCGAAGACAAGAATGTAATAGGTTCCAAGTGGCTGTTCAAAAATAAAATGAATGAAAAAGGACAAGTTGTTAGAAATAAAGTCAGATTGGACTGTAAAGGGTATGCTCAAGTTGAAGGTCAGGACTTTGATGAAAATTTTGCACGAGTGGAAAGATTGGAAGCCATCAGAATGTTTCTTGCATATTCATGTCATAAGAACTTTAAAGTGTATCAGATGGATGTTAAATCAACATTTCTTAATTACAATATTTCTAGAGGAAATGTTGATCCAGAAGAAGGAGCACGATATTTAAGTACAAGATGAAGCAGGCTTACAAAATCCTGAAAGCAGGAGGGTCATCCATCATCGAGGAGTACACATGGCGAGGGATTAACATTTTGCTGAACTGGAAAGTCAAAGGCAGGCAGTGCTCTAACCTTCCAACTCGCGATATGAGAAATTGTGATAAGATCTGGATCATTGATCCAAGAGGGACACACGGCGATATATCAGAGCATGACAAAGGTTTCGTTTCGGAGTTTCAGAAAGTGGGAGTTGGAGGAGTCAAGGAAGCAACTCATGGAAAGAACTTGTGATATGCGAGATCATGAAAAGATCTGGACAATAAAATCATCAAGATTGTGGACCATTGATCTGAATCCATTTTGAAGTTTTGGATACCGGGAGTTAGAGGTGTCAAGGACACTCATGAAAAGAATGTTTAAACACGAAATCGTGAAGCACCTCTTGGTGCAGGCCGTGGTCATCGTCGGTGACCATATGAGAAGGTGGAGCTAGCGGAGCTAATCTCTTTTTTGGCGATCACAACTTGGAGTGTCGAAACTCTTCGACACAGGATTACCGAAATGTGAAATGTGAAAGACATTCTGATTAGGCCCATGGTCACAGCCAGTGGGCATATGGAGTAGGCGCGAGATCGATCATTGGTAATCCAACGGTGCAGGTTAATCAGGAATATGATCGAAGGGTCATCATTTATTTTCATGATTAATAAGTTCAGTTACAATTCAGTTAGAAAATCGAATCATGGTTCTTGATCGGTTGGTGATACAGTTGCTGAGAAGTTTTTGTCTTTGCCAAAGGAGATTCGAGGTGTAACTTATGAGGTTGATGAGTATAAAAGGCGAGATGTAGCGACTGTGTAAGGTTAGTTGTTCTAACAGAAACAATAAGATGAACTGTAAGAAGGATAAAGTGAAAGAATGAAGAGCATAAGATAAATCTCAGAGATGAGTAACAGTCGTCGAACAGACAAAAGAAAGAGGGGAGTAGTAGAATAGCATGAAGCAAGAGTAGAATAGCAGAATAGCGTGAGGCAGAAAAGAACTGCAGAACAATTTTTGAACCAGAGAAGAATTGCAGAACAGTTTTTGAACCAGAGAAGAATTACAGAATAGTGAAGAAGGGGTAAGAATTGAAATACCTGTATTGTTTGTTTGTAAATTATTTATTCATAATCAGAAAGGAAGGTTGGTTTTAGGGAGGGTTGTGGTCCTTTGATATTCAAGTTGATGCTTGAATATTGGGAGTTGTACCTTCCATCTAGTTGTGGCTAGAAAAAAGGGTGTGTGGTGCTTGGGAAAACACAGAGTTTTCTGTATGCAAGTTGGTGCTTGTATAAGTGGAAGTAGGTGCTTCCATCCAGTTGGTGCTGGAACACTCAGGGAGTTGGTGCTTCCTTCTAGTGGGTGCTAGAGAAACCAGAGAGTTGATGCTCTCAAAAAAGTTGGAGCTTGTGAAACAGAGGTAGTAGCCTCACATTGAGTTGATGATGTACAGAACTTAAAAGACTGCATATCATTTTGAAGAAGAAGAGATTTTCTCCCTTTATGGGTTTCCTCATGAAAATCTGTCTCTATGCATATCTTATGTGTGATTGATGCTCATTATTTATGTTGTTCATATGTTGTATAATATTGATGGTAACTTGGAGAAAGATTAAAAATGATTTAATTGTTAAAATTGTTTAAGCACAGTAACAACTAATTCACCCCCCCTATCAGTTGTCTTAGTAATTTCAACATCATAATCCTTCTCTTTGTTTCTCCTATCTAGTGTCTAAGGGAGATATCGTTGTCTGCTACACATATCCGGTGGTTGAGGGAGATATTCATGCTTTCTCTCTGCTACAACTTCTTGTATCTCATCGTTGAGGGAGATAGTGGTATGAGGAGGTGGCATTTAAGGTTTGTGTGGATCTGAGTGGTGTTAAAATAAAAAAAATTGGACTCTCAATCTATGGTATTGAGAGAGTTTCTATTGTGTTTGGCTTTATCATTTTTGTAGTGGACTAGGTTTGTGAAATAGTGTAGATTGTAGAAGGTTCCAATAATTTATGAAATGAATAATATATTTTCAAACTGTCATGGAATATGTAAAAACATATTACATGTAATATCATAATATGTAACAAGTGTTGTATAGAAGCATAGTTCTATCAGGTTGAATTGGGAATAAATGCAGAGGGATGGAGTAAAAGTAGTGGAGACATAGGGAAATTGCAGCCCAGATGTGGCAAGCAGCATGAAGCATAGGTGGAATCCATGCAATAAATGACACGTGGCCTCTAGAGTCCCATTTATTTTTTGAAACTATATAATCCATCTTTCTATGTTTGAAATTTCCGTTCTTTCCAGTAGTGTGAGTTGCTATGTTCAAAATTTTAGTTCCTACTTTGCATGTTTTATCTCTTCAATGTATATTTTCAACAGGTTAGAGTTAAGTACAATTTCCATAGCCTGTGTCTATATGTGTCAGGACAAGAAAATTTATATTCATAGTATGAGAAAAATATATGCATGAGAAAAAGTTAATTCAAATTAAATAAACACAATTTCTTGACATTCAACATAGTTGAAGTTAAAAATTTATGAGCACATAAATAAAAAAGGAGATAAAAAATATTTTTATTTGGAATATATCAAAAAATAATAGTATGTTACATATTCCTAGAAATTTAAATGCATTTTTCATAGAGACTGGGATTGGGGCTCCCATGGACCATAAGAGAAATATGTACAAGAAAAGGGACTGTGAAAAGAAGAAGTGGGTGACGGTAGAGTGTCGTACCTAAAAAGAAGAAATTGGAAGGTATTAGTCTTTGGCTAGAGATTTCTATTTAAAAAGGTGGAATAACTGGATTGATAAACAAATCAATATGTGATCAGTATAGACTTACATTGATAGTACATATCAACCTTTTTTCTATTTTCTTGCTGATGCACTTTTATTGTTTTCGTCGATGACTACTGGAATCGTGCCAACTATCTGTTGCCTTTCATCGGCGACCCACTTCAATTCCCTTTCGACCCATTCTTCAATGTATCTTCTCAAGGGGGTGACGTTCATCTCATTCTGGATTTTTATGTTGAAAAGTTTCTTTTCTAGTTCCCTTAGATCGATAGAAATATTATCCAGGGCTTGATCAATGTTTTCATTTTGTACTGAATAGTCGACTAGCCAGTTGCCCACATCATCTTCACCATATTCAAGGATGCTATAAAAATTTTATGAAGACAATTCCCTAAAAATGTCAACTTGTTTATCGAAGGATTCCTTAGTTAAGTTCAAGGAGTTGATTATTAACTTGGTGTCTTGGACCTCGTTGGTCCTTCCGGCTAAGTCTATTTCAGTCAACTTTGTGAATAATGTTTATTTCTTTGATATGACTTTCTCACATGATTGGACAATGAGATGCAAGTTCTTCACTTTCTCTTTCCAGCATTCGTTTAATTGAGTGATCCAAATTTTGGAGGGGAGATCATGGTGTCTTCTTATTATTTTTTTCATGTTACTGAAATGGATGCCAAAAGGGATGACCTTGTCTGAATAGAAATTTTCTTCATTTTTTAAATCTGCTTGCAAATGTTCGAGCAAATTATGTTCCCTCATTCCAAGGGAAGGCATAGTTTGTGATGTTTCTCAGGCCTCAGTAACCAGTTCCATTATTTTCTTGATATTATTCTCCACATATCCTCTACACGATGTGAGGAGGCTGGAGGATCCTTTTAACTTGGCTGCAGGGGTGGCAGACATCGCTATTGCTAAAGGACTGGCAAGAAATGGAATAGGAATCAAATCTTCCTCCAATTCTTTGACTCGGTCCTTCAGTATGGAATTCTTAGCCTCAATGCCTCCAATGGAATCATCAAGAGCATCTTTGGTTTCTCTGTGAAGTTAAGAGATTTGGGACAACCGCATGTTCGTAAGGTCAACCTCTAAATGAGATTTTCCTTTCTTATTTTTTACATCTCTCTTTTCAATAATTAAGTTTTTAGACTCGATGTCAAAAACAATGCTCTAGAATATGAAGGATTCATCTTCGTCAAAAATTTCGATATCAACTATGTCCATTGGGAGACTATGCTAGATTGCATCTCCTGGCTAATCAAGGTTACAGAATTTGCTATCCAGATCAGTGGAAAGTTCCATGTTCTCTCTCTCAATTTTGGGCTCTTTTGTCTGCCCTACAATTTTTTTCTCTTCTTCTCCACGCGAAGCTTGTGAGAACTATCAATTTTAGGATGAGGAGGGTTGTTATCCCCTCCTCCGCTTGAAGAACTTTGGGTTTCTTTCTTACTGTGGTAGGTTGTTGGAGCGATGCTCCGGGATGTCATGATTTTGGGAGTGTTATGTGGCGATTGAACACTCTACTCACAGAGGCCTTTTCGATGTTACTTGTACAATTCAGTGCTATTTTGCAATGTGTCTAGGTCGTCGGCATCAAAAGCAGGAGTGTTGTCGCAAGTGTCTTTGTTTCCGCTCAGGTTTTTCTGGAAAAAAGAATTGTCGAGGCCAACTATAAGTAAATGTTCTAAAAAAAAATATATTAGGGTCAAACCCTCTTAGATTTTCAGCATATCTTAGGTTAATGTTATTGAAATGTGTTGTGAATTTGTCAATTTTTTTGACGTTCCTCAACACAAAGGCCCCGACTTTCCAAGCTAGAGGAATGAACTGTTTTTTTCTCTTCTCATGGGACAGATGCAACCAATAGTTTTATTTCCTTGCTATATTTGTAACAAACATTATGTCTGTACTGTGACATGGAAGGAGAGCAGGTTTTTCTTTGGACCCAAAAATCCTTATCACACTATAATTATCCATTGCTTCAAGCGCCCCCTTCTTGTCCAAAAACTTGGTTTCCTGGTCAGATATGAATGGAGCATCTTCTCCTAATAACATAACTTTGAAAATAGAGATAAAAGTCATTAAAAAAATCATAAAAATAGTGGGAGGCCTTGTGCTTCCACAAGGCCTTGTACCTGAAGGTTACTCGGTCGAATTCCCATTTTTCCCTCTTGGACAGAGACAGTTTTGGAAATCGACAGCAATGAGCTATCGCAAAAACCAAGTAGATGGACATACAAAATTTCTTGTCCTTTTTCAAGCTTGACAATCGGGAACAGATTTCATGGGAAATTAACTTCCCCCATAAAAAATGGCTTGTTCCTTGACTATGCAATATAAAATATAAAGAACCATGTGGGAAATAGTTGGTGTGGATTCTTGTCCCGTTATTCTTGTAAACAACCAGACAATTTCCGGGAATGGATTTTTAAATGAACTAACCTGTAAGTTTGTGATATCTTCAAGAACTGCCATCAGGTCTCCTAGGAACTCGGGGAAGAGGTCCAACTCGTTATTATGCTTTATTAGGAACTTCCTGGAGTCTTCTTCTTTGAACGTCAATGTTGCCTCTGACAATCTTAACATCTGGAAGAAGACCTGAGGTGAAAAAGAAAGAGAAGAGTAGTCCCACAGTCGAATAATTCTTTGGTCTTAAATATATTTATCTGCGCACCAAGAGACCATCTCCTTACAGTCAAAAACTTCAGGGACACAGCCTGCACGAGCAATCCTAAAGGTCCAAATTATTTTGTTCTGGGGGGAAGGGGATGAGTAGTAAGAATATGCCCTGGACTACTAGAATTTTTGGTCCTCACGCCCGAAGATGTTCATGTTGGACACACCTACCACACTTAGAGGGGGGGTGAATGAGTGTGGGGCTCTTTTTCCCAAGACTTCCCTCTTGCACAAAAACTCATCAATTAGCATTCAACATTTATTCATTACCCATTGCTTTCATTTATAACCAGTTAGATGTGAGCACATATCAACAACATGTATCATCAATATATCATCAACAAGTCATCACCGCAATGAACACAAAGAACACAAGATGTATGTACAATTTTATTTTTATTACGGACTTCAATCCTTGGGGTTTATCAGCAACAATTCAATAGAGTACAACTCTATAAGAGCACCATCTCTATATCCAAGTCTCAGCTTACATTCTCAGCACCAACTGGGATGAGGCAACAATCCTCAAAAGATATCAATCTGTCAACAGGTACACAACCTGTCAGTAGTGCAGCCCGCGTGGGAACGTGCCCTGGCTCACTACAGCCCGTGTGTGAAAATGGCTAGTGTATAATGTAGCATGCGTGTGATTCTAAGAAACTAGGGTTTTTATTTTCTTCACATGCTCAGATTCTTTGCAACCTGCAATCATTTTCTCTTCTGTCTTCTAATATCCAAACTGACCCACATCTAGTCACAACACATCCAAGCTCTCCAATAGCTTGCTCATGCTCCACAACACATCAATATGAATACTATCTCAATCATGTATAAATAACTAGTATACCATAGCAATCATGTCACTACTGAATCATAAGAGTGTTTCTCACTCCATCAACCAAACTGAGCCACATCATAGAATCCATACCAAGAATTCCCTAAGCATTCACAACATATCAAACAATAGTATCTATCAATACAATAATGTAACCATACCATTGTCTCAGTGATAGATCTGAGGCCATAGAATGTAGATTTGGAACTTGCCTCATCATCCAAGAGCTTGGCACCAGCTCAAACACAAATCTCCATGAGGTTATTCAGTCCACGCTCCCTCTACATAGTCAGACCACGTGTACACTCACCCTATACATACCCAACCCATGTGTACACGCACCCTATACATAGACAACCCGCGTGGGCATCCGAAAATAGGGTTTTCTGTGACTTCGAGACTTTTGCCGTCAATATCTCCGACATTGCCGAAACTTTGATGCGTCCATGAGATCCTCCTCTCGCTCTCTTCCACAGAATAGATCTTCAATCATGCTCAAGAAATCCACACCAATAAGATTCTCTCACAAGAAGATCTCCATCAATACTCCAAATGATATTACCAAGAAACTCTCCATTGATCCACAAAAGGGATTCTTACCAAAATTTACATTTTACAAAAGATCCTAGCTTCTTATTTATACTTTCATATTCTAGGTCACTTAACCCATTTTTAGGTTACTTAACCCATTTCTAGGTCACTTGACCTATTTTCCTTATTTTAGGGTTAACCACTTTCCATGAATAGAAAGTTCTCTAGTACTTTATCATTTAAATATTCCTTCTTGATTTTGTCACTTTACTTTATCAATTAAATAATCCATCTTGATTTTGTCACTTTACTTTATCATTTAAATAATGATATCTTGATTTTGTCACTTTACTTTATCATTTAAATAATGATATCTTCTTTTCAAACACTTTTACTTGTTTGACCTTTTGGGGCTTCAAGCCTTCATATGGGGGTCCTCCAACTTCATAAGGCCATAACTCTCAAACCGTGAGGAGTTATGTGGCATTCCACATACCATCGGAAATGGAATGACAAGAAGTATCCATTTAGGATAGTTTCACCAACAACTTCATTGATATTCATCTCATTATTCCACATGCAAGACTGGGTCCCCCAGTCGTTCTTCTAGGATAACTCATTCCATAAAGCGTCTTCCCGTGAGGGCTTTCACCATAAGGGGACCACTTTGGAGTTCATCCATTTGTGCACCTTATCAACCATGATAAGAAACTAATGATTCATCTTTGAATCAATTGGTTTCCACTTGGACATATATCATCCTCATCAAAGGCATTATATCAATCAATTACTTGACAGCAATCAAAGACATCAATCAAACCAAACCATTTACATCAATGACATATGATCCAACAATCTCCCAAATAATCAAACTATTGGAATCAATGACAACATGATCCAACAATCTCTGCCTTTGGCATTGATGGAAATACCAACATTGATGTCAAATCCAATTACCAATATTGATGTCAACATGTAGACAAGGCATGCTCTACATCAATAGTCAATGTGACTATCTCTCCACATCAATCTCTCCCCATCAATCGACATCAATCACATCAATGTGATTATCCTTTTTATTATACCATTGTGTGAGCTCACCATGAGAATACATCAATGTGATTATCTCTCCCCCTTTGACATCAATGGCAAAGGTCCATTCTCCTCTTGGGGATGCTCCCCTTGTCTTGTTGCCACTGTATAATATCTCCCCTTTTGAACAAGGGATATCAATCTGATGTAATGCTGAAAATACATCGAACATACTCCCCTTGTGACCATCGCTCTCCCTGGAATTATGCTTCGGTGCTCTTTCTTCAAATATAGGTCTCTTTTCTAGGTATGTATTTGATAAATATCTCCTCCTAGAATCATGGGAAGAAGAATGACTCCCCCTAAGGGTATGTATCCCCTTATCTTCTCTACAATATGAACAATATCCTACCATNTTGTGCACCTTATCAGCCATGATAAGACTATAATGATTCATCTTTGCATCGATTGGTTTCCACTTGGACATATATCATTCTCATCAAGGGAATCATATCAATCAATTACCAAATCATTTATATCAATGACATATGATCCAACAATCTCCCAAATAATCAAACCATTGGCATCAATGACAACATGATCCAACAGATAGAACTTGCATATTACATGCATGAAGTTCATCTCAGCAATGGAGAATTGGGGTTATAAGTGGTTGATGGAGTGCAACCACTCTAAATGTCTTCTCTTCTCAACTTATTATGAGTCCCTACTTTTGGATCATGACCATTGATGCAACGCTATATCAAATTTTATACTAAGAAGGGTACATCAAGGGAATTTGTGGTTGGATAATCCATACCCATTTTCAATAGAACTTGTCAAATACCTCACAGGTCTCTCCATGGATGGACTAGAGATAAGCATTGCATTCTGACAACACAAAAGGGCCAATAAATCTAGAGAACAACACCTATACACATGCTACAAAACTTATAGAGGCCACAAGGGGGCTAGCATCCACTCCATGAACTAGATTCCAATGTGAATTTTGGTAATGGTTATCTACTACCATATGATGAGAAAGAAAAAGAAAGGAGAGTGTAACCTGGACATTCCCTCAGTAGAAAAGGCATGCATAGAAGGTCAGCTCCTAAATTGGTTTCAATTCTTTTTGAACGAGTTTATAGAGGCTATCATTGAGGCCCATGTGTAGAATCCAACATTCAAATATGGATACTTCGTACTAGAATTTTCTATGTTCAATTGGGAGCACCACAAGGATGTCAACTCGTTCCAACAAAAAAGGGGTTGGTATCAATAGTATTTGCACCCTAGAGAGCATGAAAGGAGGTAGACCATATGGAGTTCAATGATAGGGCCTTAATGAATTGGTACAAATGAATGGTCAAGGTAACCTAATACCAATGACAATACCACAATAAATTCATTAACCACTACTAGAAGTGGTTTAGGTTTGAGGCCACACGAGATAATAGTTACATAAATCCCATCATGGAGGAGACAAAAATATAGAGGTAAGTGCCTTTCCCTATATCTTAATATAAAAAGACATCAAAGAAGTACATAACTATCTAGAAGTTAGAACCACCATCATAGACCAAGGGGACTTCTCCCTTATTCCAAATAATAAGAAATATGAGGGGTACCAAGAGTTTGAGAAGGCCCCCATTCTATACAAAATCCCACTACCTCTTCTCTAAGTAGCATAAGACTAGATAAAGAGGAAGGAACTAAAGGCAAGGACCTCCTCGAGCCAAGTCGTAAAACAAGGACAGTGATCTAGGAAAACCACTACAATGAAAACTATTTTTCAAAGGCCCTAAATCATCACAATGCAAAAGGACAACTAGATGGGAGAGGAGATTTGGAAGGGGATTAAAAAGTTGGTGGAGATATTAATGTAGAGACCCATTGTTATGGATAAATTCGTAGGTGCGGACACTAACCAATCTCCCCAAGATCCACCTGGATCTGGAACAAAACGTGACAGAATAC
>SNQJ01S0047469.1:6801-48188 GCA_010110895.2 Picea sitchensis | reverse complement strand
TCGGGATACATATTTCCCAATCAATCTTTTCGACGCATTTACCATTATTTCCTCTGCAAACATAGTAGCTAAATAAT
The DNA here is from genome assembly GCA_010110895.2 of Picea sitchensis. Lineage (NCBI taxonomy): Eukaryota > Viridiplantae > Streptophyta > Pinopsida > Pinales > Pinaceae > Picea > Picea sitchensis. Next base: position 48,111 of record SNQJ01S0047469.1, on the reverse strand, counting down.
CCCATTGCGTTACATAGAGGAGATATTGGACTATTGTTCAGTTCTAAACAATTTGATCCCATCCCTCCCTATGTAAATAATCTGATAGAGGTTCAAAGTCAATAACATCTTTACCATCTAGAAAAAAGTCAAAGAACATCCATTATCGATGGATAATGAGGACCCATACTTACCATCAGGGAGTCTTTCAGCAAGCATGGTCATATGTCACCCCTCTCCAGTTCGTTTTATAAATGAGAACGAAAGAACAACTAATTAGGATTCAAGATCTCTAAAAATTGGATTGGAATTCAAAACTTCGAAATTAACGGGTTTTTAGCCCATGAATACCCAATTGACTGATTAAATCATCGTAACAAAGTTTATCCCTCTTGGAAAGATAAATCAGAAGTTGCTTACATTTGCCCAAAATTTTCCACAAACCACTTTGGAATGTTGCCTGGTCATTCTCAATTCATACTTCTCTCGGCTTAAAGGCATATTCTCCTACTCGTTCTATGATTCTTTAGACAAAGTGTAGATAGTTGGGTTGGGAGTGTGGGATAGCGTCGAATCGACCTTTGTTCTCGAAAAGAATCCCAAAATGAACCCTACATTGCCATTCTGGAAAGGAATGAGAGACACGAAGCTCAGATACCAGGTTTTCTAGGTCATCTACATCACCTACCAGAGTCCTTTCCTCGAGAATTCCAGTCCATATTTTCAAATATAATGACGATTTAAATTCAATTCATTTTTGTCATCATCAAGTTGTGGAATAAGAGTCACAAATATAACCATACAGGAAGAGGCGTGTTCAGCTCAACCGGCCAGTTGTTCCACTTTGAAATTTGACTTTAGCGCCTTTAAATCCAATGCTCCCCTTAATACCAAACCTCCATGTCAAGTCTCCTTTAAAACCAACACTCCCCTTAATACCAAGCCTCCACGTCAAGTGGACATAGAACCCTGGGTATAAAATTTGTTTGTTTTTTCTTCACCATTTGAAACCCTTGACCATATGGTTAGAGAATGATATCAATGGAAAAATCAACAATTTTGGGCTCTTCTGACTCGTTCTCGACTACAATACCTTACTTTCGAGTCATATATCTACAGATTAACCATCTAAACACAATGGATTCCATAGTCATTTTTACCCCACCAGGCCTTTAAACGATGAACAACAACAACAACAAACTCCCCCTGAGGGCCCATCTCCATTAGCGTTGGAACCTCTAGAAGAGTAATATTAGGAAGATGATCTCGAAGAAAGAAAGATTAGGTATCAGACCCTAACCAATTTTCTTTCCTAAGAAGAAGGATTGGGAGTCCATGACGCTTCAGGAGAAGGCAGTGGAGGTTTACATGGGGGAGAAAGGTATTTTGTTTCGACTCAATTAGTTTGTGTATGCTTCCATATTTATTTTGATTGAGGTTTGGGTTTTGTTTAGGTTCAAGGGTTCTTTACTGGGTCTTTATCAACTCACCCACCAAATATTTTGCTGGACTGCGACCCTTCATTATTTATCTCATAATGTATCCCTATACATCTTTTCATGTGTACTTCTTTGTAGAAGTTTTATCATGATTTTATTGGAACTATATTGTGATTACCTGTGTAAAATTGCATTGTTTTTGTCATTTTCCCAAAATCTTGTAATCAGAGAAAATAAGTTTATCACAAAAATTGCCAGCATAAGCTTTATCGCAAATTATTTCTTTCATGATTCTGAAGTTTCTCTCATATTGAAAATGAAAAATATTTAGTGTATTTTGGAGTACTTTAGTGGATTGGAACCATAACTTGTTGTGCAATTATTATAGAAATTAAATTTTAAATAAGAATCGTGTAGAACAAATACAATATAAAGATTTTGTACCTGAATATGATCTTGTAAAAATTTAATGTATCACATGGCTTCAAGAAGAACAGATGTAGTATAGGTCTAAAAAATCAAGATTAAGGCCATGAAAGATAACCTTTTGAAGATGAATGGACTCATAGTTATGCTTAGGCATATTTGTTTCCCTGAAATGAGTTGCTCAAAATGAAAGATTCAAATGTTTTCAAAGATTTAGGATTTTATCATTCCAAATGGTGAGACAAGTTGTTGCAGTGCCTTAATGTGTTCACCTAGCTTCTCTTTGTGCACCTGCTCCTTTAAGCACACGCGTGACCTGAAGTCTCTTTGCCTGGTAAAATTTGAAAGGAATGTTGAAGCAATAGCCACACGGAAAATGGCTTCCAAATGGAAAAAATGGTGGGCGCTGGGTCAAAATTTGTGTTCAAATGATGACTTCCAATTAATCTCACAGTCCTAAACCGCCATACTTTTTATTCAAAGAAACTGAATCCAAATGGACTCCAAACTCATTCCTCTTAGGAAACCATCTATGATCAACAACCATGATAGTACTCTAGCAATAAACAACATTCAGTCTAAGAAGACGCAGTGGTCTCTACATTTTCCATTATTTTCTCCAATTTTCTTCGCCACCTCTATCTACCACCCAGAGAACCTAAATAATACCATCGCCATGCCATGGAAATGTTCTATCTACCCCTGGATTATTGGCACCAATCCTAAAATATCATTCCATTTCCTCTGTATAGGGATCAATCCATCGAGGAAAAAATGTAAGAGAATTAAGTCCATTGTGCTTCGCACATAGACTAATAATAACCACTTATATCAACAAGTAGAATTGTTCTTATTCCACTTAGCAGGTCAGCAATTAATGAATGTGTTGGTTTCAAACTCTAGAATCCTTCAGCCCAACCAAATACAGGTAATAACTTCTTACATAACATGCAACAATTGAATGGTTGTTGAATGGTTCCCTTCCACATATTTCTATAAACCTAGACAATCCAATTATCTCCACGCACAATTTTTTATAAAATGGCGCATTTAGGCATTTCCTCAAAATTGTTTCATCCTTATTCAAAGAGGCTTAATGTAGAGATATCATGGAAAAAGATATCAATAATAATGGTTAGTTAGAGTAAGATCTTTACATTTCTATTTCTCCAAGAAAAATAATAATTTAAATTCATTAGAACTGAAAGAACATTGTTTCAAAGTTATTCTTAAAAAACATAGGAAGCGGTTATCTTTGAACTTGTTCTTCAAATATTTTGCTACATCTTAAATTACTAACCTTTAGGTTTAAAAAACCTGAAATTTTATCAAGTGCATTCTTGCAAAACAAAATGTAACAACTAATTTATTGTGGAGTTCATTCTTCTGCGTTCAGATTCTTGTTTTGAATATTGTTTCCAATTCAAAACAAAAGGAAAATAACCATAACGATGATAATTTTAATTGAAAAAAAATTAAAATAAAATCATATAAACTACTATAAGTTAATTTTATCTGGAGAAAATATAAAATAAAACTCTATAGCCTATAGATTTTTCAAAACAATAAACCAACAATAACATTGATAATTTTATCTTAAAAAAATGTAAAATAAAACTCTAACCTACAAATTTTGCAGGAGAATTCAAGTTATAATGAAGCAAATTCCTCCTAAAATAATGGAACCATTGGTACAAACTCAAAGATAATCCTAAAATGCCATGTAGAATGTTAAGCAAAAGTGGGAATATTTATCTAGAGACATGAATATTTGTCTAGAGATCGTAATATTTGTCTTTCATTAAAAATACAAATACCACTTGGAAATCGTAATATTTGTCTTTGATTAAAAATACAAATACCAAGTGGAATGGGCATGGATTGTATTACTTATTTTGATTTGAAATTTGAAATTCCACGTGGAATGCTAGTCATCACTCATATGTTTAGATTCAAGACGACATTAGCCACTTTGCACTATATCAAATAATCAAAAATACAAATAACAAGTAGAATGAGCATGGACTGTATTACTTATTTTGATTTGAAATTTAAAATGCCATGTGGAATGCTAGGCATCACTCACATGTTTAGATTAAAGACGACATTAGCCACTTCGCACTATATAAAATACACATTTGGTAAACCAAGTAAGCCACTTTGCAATATATCAAATAAACATTTGGTGTGAATTCGTCAACCTTGTCCATGACGTGTCATTGGAATTTTTCAACATTATGATAAATTTTTAGAATCACTTTGGGTTTTTATAAAGGAACTAAGTTCCCACCCATATTTAAAAATTAAGTCTCCTTAATAAGCATTTTGAGTTTCACAATTATAAAATATTCTTTAATTTTTAATTATGATAAGTTACAACTAATTGACACAATTATATGAGTGTTATATTACTTGTTAATCTTTTTTAATTAAATTTTTAGAATCACCTTGGGTTTTTATAAAGGAACTAAGTTCCCACCCATATTTGAAAATTAATACTCCTTAATAATCATTTTGAGTTTCACAATTATAAAATATTCTTTAATTTTTAATTATGATAAGTTACAACTAATTGACACAATTATATGAGTATTATATTACTTGTTAATCTTCGTTAATTAAATAAGTAGATAAGTCCTCTTTAAGTTTAAAATATGCTAAACAATTATTAATTTTAACTATATAGTTGATTAAATATTCATTTTATTTTATAATGATACATACAATAAATGAAATCAAATTTAACCTTAACTTTATTGAGTATAATTGTTTTTTAAAGTAATGATAAAATAATTATAGTGATAAAAAGTATTAAACAATTATTAATTTTAATGATAAAGTTAATTAAATATTCATTTTATTTTATAAGTAATGATAAAAGAAATGTAATGATACATACGATAAATGAGATCAAGTTTAATCTTAACTTAACTTTATTAAGCATATTTATTTTTAAAAATAATGATAAATTATTATTATTATTTTTTTTTAAATGACAAAAAAATTATAGTGATAAAAAGTACTAAACAATTATTAATTTTAGCTGTAAATTTAATTAAATATTCGAAAGAATTCAAAAAATACTAAAAGATTATTCATTTTAACTATAAAGTTAATTAAATATTCATTTTATTTTTATAAGTAATGATAAAAATAAATGTAAAGATGAAGAGAAATGATACGAAAACAAATTGAGATCAAGTTTAATCTTAACTTTATTAAGTATAATTATTTTTTCAAGTAATGATAAATAACTAAAGATTATTATTTTTTTAAATAATGATAAAAAAATTCCAATTAAATTCAAGTGATATCCAAGTGACAACTTTATAAGTATTTATATTAATTAAATTTGGTCTTTATGGATGTTAACTATCATCATTATCATATTAATAATTAATATCATAATATACACTTAAGTATATATAACTATTAAAGTTATGAAAATAACTATATTTATTTAGATTAGTAAAATAATTAGTATATTATTATTAAAAATTGTATCCAACACAAGATACAAGACCAAAACATATTATTTTAAAATTCTATTACCATAGAAATCTTTATTTTTGTTTTTAAAATACAAGCATAACTTAAAGATCATTCATTTAATTATAGAATTTACCCTAGGATATATATCAAGTTCTTGCGTCTACAAGGACAAACTTTTCACCAATTCAAAAGTTATTGTAAGAGGTCATCATCAAAATAGTGAACCAACTTCAAATAAGATCATTTAAATTTCAATATCTTTATGATTCCAATTAACAACATTAATATGTCAAATCCCACTAGGTTGATTGGTTTAGAAGGGTTTGGTTTGTAGGGAGACTCAAGGTCGAAACCCATTGTAGTTGGGAGAGACACCCAAGAAATCTAACTAAATATGGGTTGGTGCATTAGAGGTGATTTTGACGGCTTAGATACGCCCAATATTTCTTAGGAAATTACTTCGGCATTTCCTTCCCCCAAAACCCAGCAAGGGAAAGCCCAATGCAACCCCAGCGTCCCAGCGTGGAGGGGTGTACAATATTCTAGGGTTTATGCGGTATCCATGGGGTATAAACACGACTGAAAACAAGTACAGTATCCATGGGGTATAAACACGACTGAAAACAAATACTTATGAATCATAAAGATAATCAGGTTCCACAATCAATAGTGACACATGGCTTCACATTGTCACTAGTCACTGCCATTGTCATCTTTCACAATGGATAAATCGACCCAAGCCAACTCTTTGTATTCTCACTCACTATGTAGTAGTGGGGCAGGGGGCAGGTCATCCTAGCTTCAATATCTCTCTATAATATATAAGGAAAACTTCTTTCTGTGGTGGCTAGGGTAACTTGTAGAGCTAATAACTGATGCTTGATACCAACGAATGAGTTCCAAGTTGGCTTGGAAGAAATCATTGAATGAAGGGAAAGATGAAAATGCTCCTCCGAGCTAGGGTGAGACACACTCATTCAATAATGAGACCACGGAGATGAGATGCGCTTAATCGCAAAGATAATTCAGACCATAAAGATAAGTCACACCACAGATATGAGAGATGGTAGAGAGAAAAGAGACCATAGATATAATTCACACCGCAGAGATAAGAGATCGTAAAGATAGTCCACGTCACAGAGCTGCAGAGATGAGATGCACTCAATCGTAGAGACACGTCTTAGAGAATGTCACTATTGAAACTCCATTCCCACTCTAACAGTTACTAGAAGCAAAGATCAGGGACAAAAATAATGGAATATGGTTCGCCAAGATGATGGTCGTGATTTGATTAATACTATTAAAACATTGTAAGTTACTTTTCACGCCAATTCAAGAATCAATAAATATGAAAATCCATTGTTGTACTATTTTAGGGTTAAAACCATGAATCAAATGAATGTATTGAAGCGTAGAATAGTTTTGGAGAAACTACATCTTATGCTCATTCAAGAAAATGAAAGCAACTTGGAAAAAATGATGATGTTTTGAAAGTGTAATGGTTGTGATTACATATTAGATAGTTTCGGTGCTATTTAAGTATAAATTTTCTTCTCCAACCAACCTTTCGAGGAAGATTAATTGTGTATCCTCATTAAATAGATTTATCTAACTTCTCTAGGAAAAATTGTTTCTATTTTCACTATTATCAAATTTTGAATTTTTTTAATGATAAAACAAAGTGTGTCACAAAGAGTTGATATACCATCATATAACTTTGCTTAAGACGCAATGGCATGGCAGGGTTCTAGGGATGGCTTACAAAATGCAATTTCCATCATTCATGTCTTCAAGCCGTCTTAATTATGATCTCATAAATTTGACTTATGTTGATCCAACCACAGGTTCTACCTACTCTTGAAGATCTTATAAATTTGTAAATTTGACTTATGTTGATCCAACCACAGGTTGTACCTACTCTTGAATTGGGTTGTTATATTTGTAATTTTATTTAACTAATGTTGCTCAAACCATAAATTATTATATTTGCAATCTGATTTACAGTGTCTTTCAAACCACATAATAGTTTTGTGTTTGTTAACGATACTTCAATAGTTATTACCATGTACCCTTGTATGAAGAAGCTTTGATATTTCATAATAGAATACACATTTATTAACACTACTTCAGCAGTGAAGAAGCTATGATATTTCATAATAGAATTGCATGCTTTTTAACCCTACTTCAATAATATTTCATAATAACATGTGTGAATGGGATCTTTATTATTTTGATCCATCTTAATAGAGAGTGACACCACTAATTAAAAAATCATTATAAAACATCATGCATGGATGCAATCTTTATTATGTTACACCATATGAATATCAATTCACTACAACATTAACTCCATAATATAAAATAAAATTAGTAAAAAAAAATCATTATAAAAAAAAATCATTATAAAAACAACATGCATGAATGCAATCTTTATAATGTTGTAGCATTTGAATGTGAAGTCACCACAACATTAAATGCATAGTATAAAATAAAATTAGTCTAATCTTTTCTTTATTACTTATTATTTTGTAGCATATGAATGACTGCACCACAAGGTTAACTCTCCCTTGCATAATATAAAGTAAAATTAAAAATTAATCCAATTTGATTTTCAGTGACTCAAGCCACATAATTATTCCAATTCGATTTTCATTGATTTTTAAACCACAACTCAGTGTTTGTTAACCCTACATCGACAGGTATTTGCTACCACTTAGCCTTGTTTCGTTTAACTTTACATTGTCCCCTAACAACACATTGATAACCTATAATTTTTGCTTGATACATTTTCACCTTTTGTGAGGGTTTCTTGATCCTCCCATTCCTAAACTTTCACTTACAGAGGTTCTGGGATCAGGGGAGAAGAATCCACTCATTAACTCGTTCTTTAGATTTCCCCCCATGGAAGCCACAAGTACATCCTTCAATGTGCCTCAACTTCACATACTTATGCGGAGAATGGGGTTGTTAGTCCCAGGATAATGCTCATGGAGCTGCCCCCACCTCCTTTCTTGGATTTTTTTGTGGAAGGTAGATTGATCACCAACCTCGTAGGTCGTTGGTAAACCAAACGAAACCGATGAAATTTGAGACTAACCCTTGAGACTTGTTAGGAATACATATGTTTAAGATAATATTTATATTAGGCACACATGCAGATGTGCATGCACACACACATACATTAATTTCACGCTTTCCTCCCTCTATTCATGGACAAGTCAATGGAGCTCAAATTTTTGCTCTTCCCTAAGCTTGAGGGTATTTCACCTTGCAGATTTTTATCCTTCATATCCAGATAGTCAATCTGAATATTCGAACCCAGAAATTGGACAAGGATAACACAAGTCAAATGGTTTTGGTCGAATCTCAATCCAGAAGAGTCATTGTCGTCAACGTCCTCTGCCAGTGACAGAGACAAATGTTGTCTCTCAGGCAGTGGCACTGCATCCCCTGTCATTTACCCATTGCCCAAGAAAATGAGCAGCAACAAAAACAATAGGTGTGGTGGCGGAATGATGGTGTCTTGTTCACTGAAATATGTGATCCCACCCTCCATCAGTAGGAGAAAGGGATTCCCTCACAGATCACCTCTGTATTGATAAGGAATTGTTCAAGCTTGGGTCCTTTTTTGTGTAATGCGGTGGTTGTGGATCTTTGTTGGGGTCGTCGATCCACAATCGATTCTGTCGATATTGCTTTCGTCTTTCGTCTCTCTTTAACCTTATGGTTGTTGGTCAACCCCCACAATTTTCTCTGCATTCAGTTTGTATTAAAGTTATGCTAGACAGTGGACAACATCATATCATTAAATGAACTATTTTGAATTTCTCCCTGTTCTTCCAACACATTTTTAATTTATTCAAAATTATTTCCTCGACATTGAGTCTCTTCTCGTGGTTGTTTTAAATGCGATTTCATCATTTAGTCCCTTGCGTTTCCTTTTAATCTCTTTTACAAATTCATCTATATTTTTTCTTTCTGAGTCCGTTTGAACTTAATTTTACATATTATTGGGAAGAATCTTTAAAATTTCAATTCGGTAGAAAACTGATTTTTGTTATTCTGAAGAATATTTTAATTCTCAAGTGAGATTGAGAATATAAAATATTTGTATTAGTGTCTTTTCTGGCATAAATCTTTTAATTTTACTCGAAAGAATATTTAAATTTTCAAGTCTGTTTGAGAACCGGAAATATTCGTGTTAACATCTTTTCTGGTGTAAGTATTTAAGTGAGACTTCGATCTTAATGTCGGTGCATTGTGCAATTCAATAAAAGATTTCAGAGGAATGATCGAACAAACAAATTCCAATGTTTATCCTTTGAAATGCATGCTTCAAGTACAAAATGATGAATACCAGTGCTAAGCATATTTTGAGAACCTACAACTTAATTGTCATAGCTGCATTAAATAAATAATAATTATATTTCAATAGATTTTTTGATATTCAACTACATTTTGCTTCTGCTTATTATAAAATTCCCTAGAGGATCTTTCTATTTTTGTTTTGTTCTATTTGGTTCAATTTTTTTTTCTTTCATAATCTCACCCATCCTCACACACTTAAGTGAAGAATGGGATGTTGATGCTGGTACCAGGCCAATGCTCGTGGAGCTCTCCTCCTTCTTCCTTGGAATTTTCGGATGGAAGGTGGATCGACTACCAGCTGCATAGGTGGTTGGTAACCCAAAGGACCTGATGAGATTGGATCCGAGATCTATGTGGACTTATCACCATAGCACCTACCAATGAAAAATTGGAATGTGTTTCTTGAAATACCTCCAGAACTAGATTAGGATACTAGTAAAATTTGCGGGATTCAATCAAACTTATTTGATTTTAGGTTCCAAATGTACAAAATCTAAGTATAAACTTAACTTTAATTTATTTACTTTTATCAAATGGCCATAAACAAGGTGAATTATCTAGCTACAAAGAGAATTTAAGCATTTCTTACAAGTTCCTATTGTTCATACACTCATTCAAAGGAAACTTTAAAGGAAACACTAAAATGATTATAAAGTAGCAATTTAATTCAACTTTAAACTCACTATCTTGAAGTGAGGATTTTTTTTTTTCTCTGAAAAGTTTTCAATCTAAAAAACCGTTCAAATGTGCAAATACATTTAGATACCTTTCCTTTTTTAAAATTTTATAATCTTCATTTAGTTAACTTCTAATCTATTAGTTATTTTATTGGTTTTTATGTATGAAGTAGTCAAATCTCGATTTAATGCGAGAAGAAAGAATATATGGCTTATCATGCATGGATAAGCCATATGCTATCTCAAGAGACTTACGATTGGAACTTAACGACATGATTGGATCTTCTCTCATAGATTTGAGATTGCTTGCCATCATAAATCTGTAAGATTAAAATATTTAAACATTGCATCTACATGAAGGTAGAGAAACCAACTATTGTCATTGATTTATAGATCCAACAATCTCAACATGTCACCATTTCCCCAAAAATAAATTAAAAAATGAATGGCTGAACAAAAACTTATCTCTTTGATCATGCCATTTATTTTAAATATCTACAAAAATATTTGAAAGTCAGAATGCCCATATCCTTGCCAAACACAGTTACTGGAGATGAATAGCCATATATCTAATAGTCGTAATACACATATTCCTGCCAAAACCACTCAATGAAAACGAATAACCATGTATGCAATATCTTTGGGAGGAAATCGAATATTTCCCATGTGACACATTAAAATTATAATGAATTGTTGCATCTAAACGATGCAAAAAATAAAGTAATCCAAATCTTGAAGAATGTCAAGAAGATATGAACAAATGTTAGCTCTTGTATAATAAGCTACAAGAAGATATGAATCTCGTGAGCTATAGGAATAAGAACCTGATAACCAATATGAGTAGGTGTTTGTGTATTTTTAAAGTGTGCCAGGGAGTATAACTGCAATCAAGTTGGTTTTTCAGAGAGAAGGGATACATTAATAACAACATCTTAGTTTGTTTATTTATGATGTAATACAAAATTGATCGCAAACATTATTTTAATATGGCATTTGTAACCTTAGTGAATTGTAAATAAGAGAAGCCTTATTTAAATCCAAATTAATGACTATTAATTGCATGAGTACTTAGATGAAAAATATTTAAAAAAAAAAATAGAGAATAGTCACTCACCTCTCATCTTTTATGTTTCAAATATGCAAAACACTATAGCACACTACTATTATTTATATTAATCAATTTATTTAGTTAAAATAAAAATATAAATATAAATAAACAAAACAAATAAACTATATTATGTCCTTCTTCATTATATTCTATCCTTCTTCATTAAGGAAATAAAGTTTCCTTTCAACTTTATTATTGATTCATACATATGGATGTATGTTTTTTGTTTTGTTTTTTTTAAATTAGGTGGTGAATTACTAATAAGAAAATTTATTATTGATTCATACATTAAAATAATTAGTTCTTATCACTTAAAATATTTTAATTACAGGTTGATTTATTACTTAAAATAATTAGTTCTTATAACTTGAGAAGCCAAATTCAATCGTTGCTTTTACATGTTTTCTTTGTTTGAGTTCAAATTCTAGGCACAAGCATATTGACGTTTCCATGTATGCATTTAAGTGTAAGTGACAAAAGTTTTTATGTATGCCAATGAAAAAGTATAAATTAATTTTAAAATCTTTGGAAAAAAATATTCACAATCATTATTCTTATATTTTGTTTTAAAAATATAAAACAAACTCAAAATTGCAATCTAAATAATGTATAAATCAAAATCTCCAATTCTATCAAGTTTAGGTTTGAGGAGCTTTTGAATTGACCTAAAAGATCGAAATTGCAATCTAAATAATGTATAAATCAAAATCCACAATTCTATCAAAGAGGGAGTTCCATTATTTCTCTCTCTCGAAACTTACAATCTTTTCACCAATTTGAAAGTTCTTATAAAAAATCATCATTAAAATAATAAATAAACTTCAAATAAAATTATTTTGATTATAATATCTTTATGATTTTAATTAACAACATTAATATAAAAACTTCTCTCAAATTATTTTTTTTAATTAATTTAAAATTTTATATATTTTTAAATATTTTAATAATAATAATTAACTTATCTTAATTCTCTTATGTTTTTATTGAAAATTGAGCATAAACATATTACAATATTCTTAAAAAGCTAATACTATATCTTTATAAGTACATACTTTTCATAGTATGTAAATAATTTGATTTATCTTAACATAACATTAAATAATTTTTACACATTATAAAGATATTATAAATTCTTTTCTTATTTTTGCATCTAGAATAGTGAAGTATTCTATAGTTTAGTATCAGAGAGATGTTGAGAAGTTAGATAATATGCTTATTTAATAAAAAAAATAAAATCAATTTAATTAATTGAAAATAATAATAAGGCGAATCTGGAGTCCTGTAGCATGATCAAGCGCCGCAGTAAGGCGAATTTCTTCAGGATCATGTCTGGGTCGATTGCAGCCTGTCATCGATTATTCTCTATGACCATGACATCATATGGAAAATTAATGCGAACCGGTACGAAGTTGGTGGCCTGTTTGAGATTTTTTGTTTTTTAATTTAATTTTGATAATAGTTCTGAACCAGATAAAAATATACTCTGAAGTTTGTTTTTTTTTTTCATAATTTTTTTTTCTTTTAATTTTATAAAAAATAATTGTAGATTTGAGTTGTTAAATGATTTTAGAAGTTAAATTTAGCTATAAGTTATTTTTCCATGGTTTTTCCCAAAAAACAATTAGCCATTCTAAAATTGATTCACCCAAATTTTATATGATAAAATTATTTCACCTTAAAAATAATCAAAATTTTATACAAATTCTATAAAATCTATAGAAATTTGAATATTTTTACAAAAAGATAGAGAAACATTTATAGTTGGCATATTAAGGATGAGTAAAAATTCCCAAAATTTCTAAATTTTAAAATAAATTTTCATCCTTAAAATTATCCATAATTAAATTTATATAATTTAAATGTTACAAAACTTTTAAAATATTAAATATATTTATTCATTAAAAATACAATTTAAATAATGAAAATTTAAAATTTTAAGAAAAATTGTATAATCAAATTCAATAATAATTATAAAAAATATTAAAAAAACATTAATTAATAAAAACAAATTGAAAAAAAAATTAAAATTAAAATTAATTTTATTTTTACATCTATATAAAAAAAAATTAATACAAAATGCAAAAATATTAAGTCTAGCTATTAGTATATATCAATTTTTTACATAAACGATATATAAACTATTATTATTCATCATGTAACAAAGTTTCAAATTTCAAATTGGTGGTCCAATGTATTTAGAAATTATGTATGAAATTGGTTGATAATGATAATATGTAATTTGGTTGTTTAATATAATAATGATTTTCCTTGAATATTTTTTTGTTAACGCGACATCTTTTTAACCGAATTTTTTTTTGTTAATGCGACATCCTTTTAAATCTAATTTTTTTTGTTAACGCGACATTCCTTTTAACTGAATTTTTTGTTAACGCTACATCTCTTTTAACTGATTTTTTTTGTGAAGGCTATATCATTAGTGGCCATTCAACAAAGTTTTTTTGGTCTTTTATAATTTGAATAATCGTAATTATTGTTACTAAATGTTTAAATATTGTAATGACAGTATAATAGAGTATATATACTTCAGTAAATTTTATCAGTCAAATAGCTGGACGATATTTCTATATAATCCATATATTAAGATTTATTATTAACCATAATGAATGATCCATAGATAGATTCTTCACTAGTAAATATCATCCCGTTTTCACGGAAACTCAGGAAGATTCCTTGGCCTTTTATAATTTGAAGAGTGGCACCAATTTCCACGAAAAGTTGAATTGAATACAAACGCGGACACATAAATTTCTACAAATAAAAGATAATAAAGTTATTTATATATATATAAATATAAAAATAAAAGATAATAAAGTTGTATATATATAAAAGATAATAAAGTTATATATATATATATATAATATATTTTTTTGGCTTTTATTTAATTTAATTTTTTTTAAATTAATTTGGACGTGAGTTGCTTAAAAAGTTTCACTCACCTTGTACACAATTATAAATTTTTTCGGCATCATCTATTATTTCGAACAAGTAAAGAACGTAGATTCTAAGAAAGTTGCAGACTTTTGCATGGTAGTTCAAGTTTAACTGGTGTCGGGGTTGTGTAGTGGAAATTGTTGTAGCATGATTATGCATCGCAGCAGGGCGAATTTCTTCAAGATCATGTCTGGGTTGATTGCGGCTTGCCATCGATTATTCTCAAGGACGATGACATCATATGTAAACTTAATGCGAATAGGTACTAGGTAGGTGGTGTCGTAGTAAGGTGAATTTCTTCATGGGCGTAGGCTAAAAACCAAAAGAAGTGCACTTTTTTCGGTCATCATTTTAAGTGTACAGATCCCATCTACAAAACTCCGATCGACGACCCCGTCTCCTCTCCGGATTGTACCAATCCCATGTACGAAAATCCGCCCCCTGCCCCTGTCCGTCCCCTCTCCCGGCGGACCCCTTCCGGTGGTCAATTTTTCGGGCGCTCCGTTGGCGCCACCACCTCTTTCCGTCAACCTGCATTAAATTCTCTTTCGACCCACATCGTATTTACATAGCCTTTTAAATTGATTTGATTTGGCTTTTCGATTTTGATTTCTTTAGAAGCTTCCCTACCCCGTCGAATGTTTCCTCCATTCCTCTCCATGTCTGCTATTCCTCTCCGTTCATAGAGCCGACACGAGGATACCTCGACATCTAAGTTAACAGGTAAGAACCTTTATATTTTACTGAGGTTTTTTTTATTCGAAATGAAAGACCTCGACTCCTTGACATATTTCATTGGGATCGAAGTATCTCGATCTGATAAAGGGATCTTTCTGTCTCAAAGAAAGTATGCCTTAGACTTGCTACAGGAAACTGGTATGTCAGCATGTCAACCAACTAATACACTAGTGGAAGAAGGTCTGAAGTTATGTATTGAGTCCCATCACGTACCAGTGGATAAAGGGCGATACCAGAGGCTTGTAGGAAGGTTGATGTACTTAGCACACACAAGACCAGACCTTGCCTATACATTGAATATTGTTAGTCAGTTTATGCATAATCTTGAAGAGCAACATATGAATGCAGTTATGCGCATTTTGAGGTATCTGAAGTCTGCTCCTGGAAAAGGAATTTTTTTCACAAAAAATAAAGATTATCAAAGAGTGGATGCGTATACTGATGTTGATTGGGTCGGAGCAGTAGATGATAGGCGGTCTACTTCAGGCGATTTCACCTTTGTAGGAGGTAATCTCGTTACATGGAGAAGCAAAAAACAGAATGTTGTTGCCTGATCAAGTGCAGAGGCTGAATTTAGAGGTATGACACTTGGCATATGTGAAGCGTTGTGGCTACGACTTCTCCTCAGAGATTTGGGATGTCTTCCTAGGCAACCAATTCACATATAATGTGACAATAAAGCAGTGTGTGATATTGCTCATAATCCGGTTCAACATGATCGTACAAAGCATGTGGAGGTCGACAGATTCTTCATTAAGGAGAAGTTCGATGAGAAAATTGTGAAGTTGCCCACGTTTTGATTAGAGAATCAGTTGGCTGATATTCTCACAAAAGTTGTTTCAAGTCGAGTGTTCTCAAAGTTTTTGGGCAAGTTGGGCATGTGTGACATCTATGCACCAACTTGAGGGGAGTGTTGAAATATTGGATCTTTCCGATTTTTCCGATATTGGATTGAGTTTTTCTGAATCTGATTATTTCTGATATTGGATTGATTCTTTCCAATTATGATTATTTCCTTTCCTATTATATTTCCGATTGGATTCTGGTTATTTCTGTTCCTGTAAATTGATCCGTTATATGATACAAGTGAGAAAAATCATTCTTCTCGAAATCTGTTTTTCAAGTCTCATATCCGTGATAAAAGCTCTCTGTGTTTTTTTTTATGCTTCAGATAAAATTCTTTTCGTTGTTCTTCTCAGATCCATATTAATCCCAAGGGAATTGAACTGAACTATGTTTCAATCTCCTAAAATTAGTGGGTTAATTTGTGGGGATCTGCGTTTTCCATAATAATTTATATTTATCTGGGTTAATTTGCGGGATTTTGTTATTTATTTTTTTAAATCATGGAAGAAAATGCTCTTGAATCTTTGCATGCTTTGTTGATTGTTTGATGGCATTTTCACTTGATATGGGGTTGGGATCCTCTTAGAAATTTTTGAAAGAAGAGGAAAGTATTTAGAAGTTCAGGCCATTGGGTTAATTTATACTACCCAATACCTTAGGGTGCCTTTGATAATTGTTAGTGTCACTACAATTATAATCTTGTCTGCTTCAAGATAAACTATATGACTAATTAGTATTTTGATGTAAAATCAATGACTTTGAATTTTTTGTTTGTGCAAGGGTTAATTTTGGGCATGTGAGATGCATAATTTTTTATTGCATGCATTGCCTTACCCATTTACTGTTGGAACTAAATATAACACTAAGTTTTCATATATAAAAACAAAATGTGCAAAACCCAACAAACATAAACACGTGGACATGAAACAACATGTAAAGGTTTGAAACAAAAAGAGTCAGAAAAATTAATGGAAATTGAAGAGTTTTACAACTACTCATTTGCATTGAGGGTCTTAGATAGTTGCTACCTGACCCATTTGTGGGTCCTCCATCATTATTCCATGTTCCTCTATTTCCTCCTTGAGTTTTGTTGAGAGATAGTTCTTCTTGGTGCCATTTCTTTGTGTATTCATTGGGGGAAGGGCATTGCATCAACCCTTGTCATTGCACAAACACAAACTTCCAAGTCATTGATTTATTAGTGTGTTAATTTGTGGGGATAATGGCATGGGAAGAAAACAAATAAACAAAGTCATGGGCATTCAAAAGTGGGAATAAATTTATTATCCTTTTATGTATTTCGAAAATAAAAGCCAGTTCAATGATCAAGATATTATGAATGTTATCATACTATTTCTGAAATAAAATTAGAAGACACAATTTTAAGTGGACACACATACAACATGATAATGGAGGAGTCACTCTAAGAATATTATTCTTTGCAGAATCTAGTACAAACAATTCTCCATCTAGAGAGACCTATATAGCATAAGGTTCAATTCCACGATTTCTCCCATAAAAAAATGTTTCCACTTTGGATCCACTGCCAAATTGCAAAACAACCTTGCTACCTAAATATGGTGTTCTATGGGTCTCTAAAATTCTCCATCCCTTATTATAAAAACTTTTTTCTCTTTGCATTATGCATTCAACTTGATTGTAAAATATTGATTTATATTTGTTCTAAAATTGTGATTGTAAAATATTGGTTATCTAACCCTTGAGAAAATGTTGTTTTTAGGCATCCATACAAAATGGGTAGACAAAGAAAATCGAAGATTATAATGGGCCTAAGGTCCAATACCCAAAAGACAAGTCGACCCTTTCTAGAAAAGATTTAACCTGGACTGATGTATATAGATGAGACAATCCTTTATTTGATCGTATTGCACGAATCCCTCTAGGTAGACTTCCTAATTTTATTAGAGTGGAATAAAGCAATGACATGGCTCTTGCATTTCTAAATTTCACAATCACATGGATCTTGCATTTCTAAATGAGATTTCATTTTAGTTGGTTCATGCATCTTATGACTTGTCATATATATGATTAAAAATGGTTATTCATGAGTGGATATATATGATTTTGTGCTAAGGTGTTGTAATTTGTAGTGGAGTTATTCATGTTCACATGGACCAGAAGACAAAAGAGGAATGTGTTCAAAAACATGCAATGACTCATTTGTAAAGAAGAGATGATGTCAATGCCACTTTATAGTGAATGTAAAGAATAAGGACCCTAACATAGCAATAATTACATACAACACATATGAGCACGAAGACGAGGAAGGATGGCCTTATCATGGCAGGCTTGATAAGTCTGGGGTGATAGGTCCTTGCGTAAATCTAGGTTGTTGAGAGAAATTGTCTCTTTTGTAGAAAATTGTTTATTTATGGAAGTGTCAATTGATGTTGTATATCAAAATCACATTGAACCATATGTTGACATGGATGTGGAAGATCGTGATAGAGGTTTTTTCTTGATGAGAAAAGATGTTGAAAATATTTATAACCTCTTGATGAAGGGAAAATATCAACTTGACAAGAAAGATGAAATGAGTGTTAACCTTTGGTATAAAAAACGACCAGATGATTTTTTCTTTTTTCATAATCCTAATGGTCCAAATGTTCCTTTTATAATTGGCATTCAAACTAGATGGATGTTGGAGAGAATGGTCTAACTGTCTCATGATAGTTTAATATGAATGGATTCAACTTCCAGTAGCAATAAATATGGGGTAAGGTGAATTTGAATTATTCATTAATAAATGATTGTTTGGGTGGTGATTCATTGTGATTGATAGCTTAAAATTTTACTTGAGTTATTTTGAATATCATAGTATCAATTGTACGCACTTGTGGTCTTTGACGACCAACAAAGTGGGGTACCAGTTGCATGGGTTGTGACATCCTGAAATACATCATTGGATATTGTGACATTGTTGAAGCTGCTAATGGACAAGTGTTATCAATTTTGATCTGATTGGAAATTCAATGCATTCATGGTCAATGATGCATACGCAAAAATCAATACTTTGAGGTAAATTTCATCTTATTTTTTTGTGACTTGTATTTATTTTGTAAGATTATCTCACATAAATGAATTGAATGCTATAGGAGGGCCACACAGTGTCTAGTGATATTGTGCATTTGACATGTATGGAGGGCATGGAAAAAAATATCTGTAGGTTGGACTCTACTTTAGAGAAATAAAATATTATGCTCAATAGATTAAGTTATATTACGAACTCTTGCCCCAATATTGAATCAATGGTCGAGCATGTGGATACTTTTTTCACTCATTTTGCATATGAGAAAAAAAACTTGGATTATTTTCATAGCACTTGGGTTGCGGGTAATAAGATTTGTAAGTTCACATACTCTACTTTCCTGTTTTTGTTTTTCCTCTTCCATAAAGATTCTCTTTGCACTAACTTAGTTATTTCAATTAGTGATGTGGGTTAAAGGTTGTGATTTTGGCATGCAAATAAAGAGACGAATAGTTCTCTGGAGGAATACCATATCTTATTGAAATCCATTTTTTTGTCTGATCAAAGAAAGAAATGTTCCTGTAGAATCGATTGGTTTCTATATATGTTGTTGATACATGTAGATTCATATTATAGATTCAAAGACATTTTGAAAGAAGAAGGATATTTGAATAACCACAAGAAGCAGAAGTTGTTTGAATCCTCAATGGAGAAAGCTAGAAGCATTCCAAACGATGATTGTTGTCCCCATGAAATCATATCCCATGCATGCTAGGTGAGTAGTCAAACCTATCATGACAAAAAATACCTTATGACTTGGTATCACAAGAATTTTATGGTGTGCTAATGTCCATGGTCTGTTCATGGAAACACCTGCAAGCATACCATAAAGGTGGAGTGTTTGTACTTCCTTTCAAAGGGTTCATAGCCATTATTGGATCATAATGTAGAGCCTAATATGTTTCATGATGAAATGCTTGATGCATTCAAATGTCCTCATGTTGGGCTGTAAAGATGTCCTAAAATATAACCTCTATGCATCAGCCGAAGGTAGGCGCTAGCACAATCATTTTACTTGTTTCCTACATAGGTTCTTACCTTTCATTTTCAATATCTCATCCTCCAGAGATGAAACACCTTCAAAGGGACAACAATCATAACAAAAGGAACGTCAGTTGTTCCATTCAAATGAATGACACTACCTGCAAAGGGAACAACAATCGTAACAAGGGAATGACATTCGTTACATTGGGCTGAACTAATGTTGTATTAATTGAGTTGTAGTACTTGCCCAACTATTTAATTTGTCAATCAGAGGTTCATAAACTTACAAATCACATGCAAAGTATATGAAATATTGAAGTGGAACTAATCTAATCTAATGGTAAACCTACAATTGAAATTGAATCATTAACCTAATGCAAGAAGATGAAACAAATGACTTGGAATTGAATTGATACAACACACGACTGAAATGGAATTGCATAAATGAAATTAATCTAGGAATGGAGAATTGCATCAAAGGATAAACAACATGTGAAGAGCAACAAGATGACACATGTGACTAACAGTAAATCAATCTCAATACATCACAATGATCAAATGACAAATCATGAAACAATAATGAAAACATGAATCAAACTAAGAATCCCTTTCTCCACAATCAAAAATATTTTTCAAATCCTAATGACTACTACTAAATGACTACTCCCTCATGAAGAGAGAGCACTCTCCTTTATACATGATATCCTTGAGGATAATATAACCATATCATAATTATAGATCCACTATTCTCTCAAATACTAAATCACATTATTATAAAATATAATCCCTTCAAATCCTCACATATATCTTGGATAAGATATATTAACCAAATCTCCATGATCTTCTCCTTGGAATAGGCTTTGAATAACTATCTCCTTGAAATGGTGGAGGAGATTTTCGAGAAGTCTTTTTGTATTAATTATTCACATATTCCTACACATTACAAAGATCACACAATTTTGAGATATTTATGAAAACATGTCGATTTTCTAATATTTAATCACAAATTCTGTTTTAATACTAAAATGAATAAAGTGGAAAATAATAAGGTGAAACCCAAATATATTTATGAAAATGATATCATGAAAGGTTAATGGGGCGACGAAATGTGAAGAATGATGAAGGGAAAGGTGGATGAAAATATGACATTTCTGAGCCCCAACATACCCCCCCACTGAACTTGTTGCATGTCTGCATGAAACTGTGCATGAATCTTTTCAAGAAATTTTGGCATCTGAATTTAGGCTTTGAGTGATGATAATGAATGTTTCCGGGATGGGATTTACATGAGTAACAATTGACATTTTCTTATGGTTGGTTCTTGTGTGTCAACCATGAATATAAAGAATGTTAGTTCTTATGTTAGAAACATTCATTTCGTTATTTGTTCTCTTGTTGTTATGATAATAATTTACCCATACACTTACTGGAAAAGATAAGATATCAATGTGCATAAGGAAACATCACCGAGTATAAGAAATCCCTTTTTCATATTTGTCAATCATGCCAATATGTATATCAATGCTTATGAAGGAAAGTGCGACAAAGTATTGTTGGAAAATAAATGTTGTTAAATGGTAAATGAGACGAAAAATGGAATGATGGTAGTGGAAAAATGGAGTGATGATAGTGAATAAAGTCCCCTACCGCCCAACTGATGTGGTTGCATGTCCACATGCAACTTGGCATGGGTAATAGAAGTGAAAAGGAAAGGGAGAATCGTGAGGGGTTTTTCCAACTTATTCATTACTAACAGTTGAGGAATTGCATGATTAAAGTTTAGAAAATAACATACCTTCACTTACCCAAAATGTTGATGAACTATGCAATAGGAATATGGCTGATGCAACTGCTGGAGAATGGAAGATTTCATTGTTCGAGAATCATGTGAAAGGTGATTGTTGTTGTAGATGCGACTATTGTAACTGCTAGATAGGAGAATGTGAAGTGGAGGAATTTGTACTGCTATTGAATGAATCATGGAAAAAAGGAAGTATGAAAGTGGAACTGTAGTACTCTCATATAGTTGAAGTCATGTTGTTGTAACTGCTAAGGAAGTCAGGAAAAAGTGTATAGTCTTCACCTGCTACAACCCGATGGTACAATTCTAATCATGTGAATGGATGTGTTGATGTCGAGCATGAAGATAAGTCATTGGATTACCGACCATTGATGAATGCCATTAACCAATGTGAGGAAAACTCACCATTTATGTCAATGAGTTACAAGGTACCCAAGTACATCTTGTGAAGTGTGAATAGATTTGTTGATGTCGAGCCACCTGCAAGATCTGACGATCAAGGGATAGTGATGTATTCCCATGATTGTTAGCGAGAGAACATTCCATTAAGGCATGTAAGCCTCTAGGTACTCAAAAGGAACTCTAGTCTATATCCTAGATAAGGTGATGAGGTCGATGGGGCAAGACTTGTTGAAAGGTGGGCCTTAAGGAATCCCACATTAGTCAATGCGAGTTTTGATAAAAATATTGGTAGGACTATAGGAAAGATTTGAGTAGCAACAATGTTTATGTCAAGGCAATGTAGTCATGGAAAGGGAGCTGGATAGTTTTATTGATAAGGAAAAATGAACTAAAAAAGGATAAAGAGATGTATGTGACTCAGAAAGATAGGCGTGTGCGAAGTCATGAAAGATAATTCCATAGAAGATGGGCTTCAACATAGGGATGACCAATCTGCTTTGAAGGAAAAAAGGGGGGAAAACATTCATGACACAAATGGGTTTATGTGTAACAACAAACGTCATGATGTTTATGATGAGTAACAACTCCTTCAAGAAGTCCACAAAGCATTTTTTTTTCAAAATTTTTGTGATTCTTGAAAATCACTTCAGCAGCGAAATGCGATTGTCTCTGAACCTAAAAAATGTGAGTACTAATCGTGCAAGCAAACTTGTGAGAAGTTCGAAAAACACAACATACAAAAAGAAGTACCAATGTGGCAAATGAAAGAAATAAAATGTGTTTTTGTACCTGTTGTCGTGGCGTGTTGGTTTCATCGTTGATCATGGATTAAAGTGACTCAAGAAACCAAGTTAGCATAAATGTAAAAACATTACTTCGATATAGTTTTCAAGAATTGATTGAAATCAATTTCCTAAAGTTTTTTCTCTTTTATTTTTATGAATTTTATTATTATTATTATTATTTTTATGTTTGACCTAAGATTTTCTTTTTATGATTTTTTTTAATATATTTTTATAATAAAACAAAGAAAATAAAATGAAATTCTTAAAAAATATATATATTATAATAAAATAAACAAATAAAATACAATTACGTTTTTTATTATAATCTTTTTATAATAAAACAAACAAATAAAAGAAAATTAAAAACAAATAAAAGAAAATTATTCTTTTATTATAAAACAAAACAAAATAATGGTTGTCACGGAAATCGTCCTTTGTTTTCTTCACATAAAACTTTCATCTTTCTATACCTGCACCACCAGGCCACCATGAATGCCCCAGACTGATATAAGAAGCTTGTGGCACATGAGGGCACAACATCGTAAGTCTAGTCCTACAATTTATGGAAAAACATCCCAATAAACGTTGTTAATAGAAACTTCAATGAAATTGAATGGACATAAACACACTCAATGAAGTAGCAAATAACTCATACAAATATTATACACATCGTGCATCTAGACCTTTCTGACCTCCCGATCCCGGGCGGATTCATATCCAGTGATTCTTGGAAACTCTTGAGGTCGTCTATAACAACGAAGATCATCTATAAGAAACAATTATTGGGCATATTTTTGCCAGTATTTGAAACCTTGGACAAGGGCTCCAAGTTACCCTCAATTCCACTCTTCTCAGCCTTTGAGCCCTTAGTTTCACTTATTCGAATCTCATTCTCAACTTCAACTTTGGGGGCGACATCGACATAATTGATATCATCCTCAAAGAAGCCTTTAGGGAAAAATAACAAGAGCCATTCTTGTCAATCCAGGAAATGGATATTTGACAACCCACCCTCACATATATTTGCAGCATGCGCAAACAAATCGACGAGGTAAGGAGATCCCTCTATTACCACTTCGGCAGTGGGCATGCGAGCTGAGAATGAATTCATTTAGTGAATCTAAAGCTTCAACTGAAAAATCATTCCACCCACCATTTCAATAATACATAAGCCTCTTAGGAATCGAACTCCTACAAAAATTCCCGTAATTGTGAAAAAATGTCTTGCTGGAACGACCCTCCATTCAACACTCATCACAGCATCAACCACGGTTTCTAGAAAACATGTTTCATTCCTTCTCTGTTAGCTAGCCTGGGAAACATGGCAGCTAGTGCATAATCTTCCTACATCCTAAAATCCACATCACTCTACTCATCAAAAAAATCAGAGACCTGCACAATGACTTGCACCAAATCCACCATTTAGTCCTTGGAGTTCAGACTTAGAGATAGAGTTATGTTCTGGTTTTGAATTCTCAGAGTGTGGCTTCCAAGGAAATTAAATAGGCATTTTCACGTGATGTAGCCCCGCACGGTGCGCTCTCACCCGAAGAGTGATAACCCGACCTTATTGGTATGTTCATTATCTCGCTCGATGAAGTAGAGTGCTGCAAGATAATATCACCAATATAATAAATGAAAATCAGTGTTGATTGTCAACCATTATTACAGAACAAAACTACCAGATAATTTTACATAGATAACGCCAATCAAAGTTAGAATCACAACTATAATTATCCTGTCTTCAAAATCCAGATGTACTGTCTTGGAACTATAGACGCAGGTTGCTTGAATAAATTCTAATAACCAAATATATACCCATGCCTTATATCCAACGTCAAGTAAGCAAACTTGAAAAAGGTAGAAACCTTTCCAATATAGTTACTATGGTAAACTTATAGTTTTATCTCCTTCAAAGAATCACATCTGATTAAATATGGAAGAAATGGATTGGCAAGAAGATTGTTGCAAATCAAATTGATACAAAATCAAACGTAAATGGGATTTAGCCTTGCAACCTCTGGCAGGAAAATCTCTTTGTTCAATTGAACATACAAGTGAATCCCATATCAAAGATACGAGGAGATAAATATTGATAGAAAAAATTGTGTTAGTTGCAATCATACAGGTCAGAATGAATCTAAAAATGGATCTGCTTACCTCGTCATTCCTTCTCAACATGCACTTGCCTACCCATTTCTTTATCCAATTATTCCAACAAATCCGTTGAAGCGTGCACCTTTATCCCATCCAGATCTTTCATTATATCTCCCATTTGTTTGATCAAGCTTATGCAGTGGTTTCTGTGCATTTAAAATTCATGATATTTTGTTTGTTTCTAGGGTTATTTCCAAGCATCTACACGATGAGGGACGAAGACAAAAACATGGTGTTTCTGCCGCCCAAACCAAAAATAAACCAGGCCGAAGGTTAAAAACGAGATTGGATCTTGGGAGGGATATTGCGTGAGAGTTATGTGTAACTGTTTATGTCACCTTCATTGATTAGTTCTGGGCCTCTTATCTTGCATAAATTGCATACCTTCTTATTCATTTATTATTTTTTTCTAACGTAGTTACTATTTGATTATTTTGATTTGGAGACGAAAGGTTGCGCAAATTTTTATTTATGTATTTATTTTTTCTATTATGTTTTTAAAATAAAAAATAAAAATAAAACTTATTTTAAAAATTTGTGAGCAAATGAAAAAAAATTGTAGACGAAAAATAGATTAGGAAATTTTTTCATCGGCAATCAATTAATCTTCCTGAAATCAATCAGTCATCCTAATTTTTGATCCTCGAGATTGCATGAAGCGTGGAGGAGAGCATATACTTATTCTAAAAAAAAAAAAAATACTTGAAAATAACGTCCTACCTACACTACGCTAATAAAAAATTAATGGTTAGTTACGTGTAGTCAAATAACCAATGTAATCAAGCACACAATAGTAATAAGAATATGTCCTCTTTCAATTTCACAAGTGACAATCGGAAATATGTATGAACGTGCGAAATTAGCTGTTGAAACTGTAAATTAAAAAAAGAAAAAGAAAAACTAAATGAATCTAACCTTGTACTCGCTTGAAACCATCGTTTGATAAAAATTTTGTAGGCACAATTTGTCTTTCTCAGATCATGCTACCACTCTGCATTGTCCTCCTCGACCTCCTACTCGCCTAATTGTTCTTCATTAACTATGTAGGATTCCTCAAATGTTGATGCCTTGTTCGTTGTTGGAGGAGTAATTAAACCCTTGACTGCTGTCAAGATATCCTCTTTGTGAGAAGAGGAGATCCCGACCTTTGCAAGGATCTGAGTGAGTTGTTCCAAGATTAAATTCATTGTTAAACCATCTTGTTAAGGAGATTCTTACAACACCTAAAATTGAAATCTAAATGAAAAAAACTTAAATAAAAGAACTCTTACTAAAACATAAAACAATTACTCTTCACAGTTGCAGAAATCAAACGCTCTTCGTAGTTGGCAGGAAGAACATGAGGAGTCTCCACTCAAGTAGCTGCTATGAACCCTTACCAACACATGTATATCACACTTGCATAAATTAAACACCCTTTGCAGAAATTGAAATTACTCTTGCAAAAATTGAAACACTCTTTGCAAAAATTGAAATTACTGTTACGAAAATTGAAACACTCTTTGTAGAAATTGAAATTACTCTTGTGAAAATTGAAACACTCTTTGCATAAATTGAAATTCACGCTTATGTAGTTGGCAGGGAGAACATGAGGACTCTCCACTCAAGTAGCTACTATGACCCCTTACCAACACATCTAGATCACACTTGCATGAATTGAAATGAAAAAGAATCTGATACCTCAATCCATTCTACTTCCTCGACAACGACGCCAAAATGTTGGGCTATAAATATTTCCTAAAATGTAACCTCTATGCATCAACTGAAGGTAGGCACTGGAACAAGAATTTTACTTGTTGCCTACGTAGGTTCTTAACTTCCGTTTTCAGTATCTCATCCTCCAAAGATGCAACACCTGCAAAGGGACAACAATCGTAACAAAAGTGATGACATTTGTTTCGTTCAAATGAACGACACTACCTGCAAAGGGAACACCAATTGTAACAAGGGAATGACAGTCGTTACATTGGGCTGAACTAATGTTGTATTAATTGAGTTGTAGTACTTGCCCAACTATTTAATTTTCCAATCTGAGGTTTGTAAACTTACGAAGAACATGCAAAGTATATGTAGGATTGAAGTGGAACTAATCTAATCTAATGGTAAAGAAACAACTGAAATTGAATCATTAATCTAATGCAAGAAGATGAAACACTCGACTTGGAATTGAATTGCTACAACACACAACTTAAATGGAATTGCATAAATGAAATTAATCTGGGAATGGAAAATTGCGTCAAAGGATAAATAACATGTCAAGAGAAACAAGACGACACATGTGAGTTCACACTAACAATAAATCAATCTCAATACATCACAATGATCAAATGAAAAATCATGAAACAATAATGAAAACATGAATCAAACTAAGAATCCCTTTCTCCACAATTCAAACTTATCTTTCAAATCCTAATGACTACTACTAAATGACTACTTAATGACTACTCCCTCATGAACAGAGAGCACTCTCTTTTATACATGAGAGCCTTGAAGATAAGATAACCATGGATGATTTTAGGGACTAAATTTCACTCATGGGATAATTTTCCATGATTTTTCCAAAAATGAGATTCGCTATTTTAAAAATGATTCGCCCAAATTCTATAGGATAAAATTATTTTACCTTAAAAATCAGCAAAATTTTATAAAAACTATATAAAATCCTTATAAATTTGAATATTTTTACAAAAATATCGCCAAACATTTATAGTTGGCATATGAAGGATTAGTAATATTCTCCAAGGTTTCTACATTTAAAAAAAAAAATCCATCCTTAAAATCATCCCTGAAGATAACCATTCTCTCAACTACTTTCCCATTATTAAAAAATATAATCCCTTCAAATCCTCACACACATCTCTCATATATCTTGGATAATATATGTTAACCAAATCTCCATGATCTTCTCCTTGGAATAGTCTTTGAATAAATATCTCCTTGAAATAGTGGAGGAGATTTTCGAGAAGTCTTTTTGTATTAATTCTTCACATATTCCTACACATTATAAAGATCACAGATTTTTGAGATATTTATGAAAACATGTCGATTTTCTAATATTTAATCGCAAATTCCCTTTTAATACTAAAATGAATAAAGTGGAAAATAATAAGGTGAAATCCAAATATATTTATGAAAATGATATCATGAAAGGTTAATGGGGCGATGAAATGTGAAGAATGATGAAGCAAAAGGTGGATGAAAATATGACATTTCTGAGCCCCAACACCTCTCAAGATAATTATGGAGATATCAATGATTGATGCAAATGTTGACATGATTCATGTGGCCATTGGAATTGTTGATCAATATGATGAGGCACTTCGATTGGCTAGGGAGGAATTGTTGGGATACCTAGATGTGCTTTGAAATAGTCCTCTTGTAATTTTAACCAACACACAAGAGATGGTGGACCTAATTAAAAGGATGTTGGATGAGGCCAATAATCGACACATATTGGATTTTAATTCCACCCTTTGGTTGAGTGATTTTGTGTCATCTCTCAAGCAAAAGAAGAGTTTCCTCAGCCCTACAAATAAAATGAGAAGAAGCAAAAGAAACAAAGTTTTAGAAATTGATTTAAATGTCCATTGCTATGAATATCAACCATTTCAGTATGAATCTGCCAATATAAATGGACATCCTCACTCAAATAATGCATCTCTTGTTGTCCCTGGTAAGTTAGATTGAGTGAGAAGATTTATTTTGTTTAGGAAATTTTGTGTACCCATCCTCAGTTATTACTTATAGTGCTATGATGTTTATATATGTGCAACATTTCATAGTTGTGGCTTCAACTTGATAACGTAGACAGATTCAATTCCATTATAATTCTCCTACTATGCCAGGTGTATTTGATGTAACCAAAGTTTGGATATGTGTAATGTAATTTATTTTGATGCTATTATGGAATTTGACCAAAATTGCATCGTTATATTATAGATGCACAAGCTTCCCCCATTGATGTTCCTCCTCTAGAACATCTTGGGCCAATTGACAACTCTTCACTTGTTAATGTCAAAGGTTTTTCAGATAGGATGTCTTCATATCTTTGTAATATTGGTTGTCATAGATTTGTTCTCAATTTTATTTTTATTACTATATTGGATGTTGTTAACCCAATGTAATGATGTTGACTATATATATTCTAGGTAATTTTAGAAGGAACATACTTTTTGGCGTTGAATTTTGAAGAAAAGGATTTTCAATTGTTCTATTTTAAGGTAAGGTTGTATAGTTTGAATAAACCTATTCCCTTATTGTTGCTTCCTTCTAGCAAATTGTACAAATCCCATTGGTTATCCTGAACTTAGCAAGTCTAGATTTTAATATTGTTATCTTTGTTATTAGGAATTAGTAAAGAATTATTGAGATAACTTGTGAAATAGTTAAGCTTTAATTGTGATTGCAAATGTTAAGAGCTTTTCAATGAAAAACATCAAAACCTAATTTTTAGTGTATTATTTTATCTTTTTTTTGTTATTTAGTCAAGATATTTTGTTTTAGCTAATCAACTTGTTATGTTGTTTGGATATTTATGTAGAGCATGTTTTTTATAACCCTATTTAATTTCTTTTAGTATATTTGGATATCTGCATCTTTGCATAGGGAGATAAAATATCCATTCCCTCCTATTATAAGATTGTGTTTTCCAACATTTAAAGTACAAATGGAAGTGTATTATTGCTCCTCTTTTTGTTGTATTTGCAAAGGAAGTTGAATTAGCATTCATAGAAGAATTATCACAAGAATATGGTGAATACGTTCATGGAAATGCATAATACCTAGAAACGTTCTCCTTCAGGGGAAAGTGTGGAAGAAAGGATTAGAGTTTGGTACTCTTGTGAAAATCAAAAGAATATTTTAAAAGGTGAACCTCAAGATGTCCTTCCATATTCAAAACATGTATTAAAATTATTAATAAAGGGTAAGGCTTGGATACAACCATCATATTTAAGCAAAATGGATACATCTCTTAAATATCAAGCTGTCACTATTATTGCCTGCCCTCCTTATTAGAAAAAGAATCTAGCTACTGCAAAATTTGACAACAAAGGTGTTCTAAAATTAAAAACACCTAGTAATGTGTGCATATTATTGGTTGTAGAAAGAAAATGCACATATTTTTTACTTTAAAATAATGAGATAAAGGTTTCTTCAAATATTCATATAATCAATTATAGATGAGTATAATATTTGTAAAACCAACATGTTATGGATTTTATTTTGTTGAATGTTTTCTTCTTTTAATAATTACATGGAGAAAGATATAAAACTTGCATGGATCCTTGGAATTGATACCATACACTTTTTTATTAGAGCGTGCCACGAGATGTTAATATGGGAGTCCCATGGGTCGTAAATCACACAGGGAAAACAATAAGTTTAATTGCATATTTATATTTTGTTTCTATTTGCATATGCATATGGCTTTGTTGATTTTATGTTGTAATTGATATTGACAATTGTATTTAAATTACATCAAGCACCATAGAGTGATAATATTACACCTATTCTTTGTCAACCTTTATGATATAATGATTGACTCCACCCAAAACTTGACCCACGTGAATTGATGATATCTATCCATCCACCCTCAAAATTAAAAATACGTTTTCCTAACCCCATACTCATATTAGCAATTGAAAAATATCAACAAATTTGATAGATTGTTAACCCTACTACATGACCCATCATTGTTTTCTATATGCATATAATGTTGAAATCAACATGCCAGAACCTTCTATTGACAACTAGAAACAATCATTACAAATGTTTCCTACTGGTATTGGTTGGGGGCCAGCTGCAAACAATGATGATGACCCACAACCTGATGTTCGAATGATCCCTTCTGTAGCTTGATGATTTTGTTTCTATGTTTGTGCTTGATCCAAGGGCCATGTTTGTCTCAATGTCATATAAACTAGATTTTTTGTATAGTTGTAAGGAGAATTTCACAATGCATCCAATAGTCACAAGCCAATTTTCTTACTCTACATGCTCATCCTCTAGACCCTCAATGATCAAAATGATCACATAGAAAAATTACCCGTTACGATATGGTGTGAAATCCTTCTTGACAGAGTTAACTTTCGTTGTGTGTGTAAAATACACCTGTGGAAGCGCTTGGGATCTTTACAAACATATTACCATGGGTTGTGATTGAGTGATGAGCGTTTTTCTCTTTTACCTTCTCCCAAATCGACGATCATGACTTGATTGTGAGTTTAGATGAATGACTCATGTGACATAATTTGAAGGTGGTTTAGTGGTTCTTTATAACACGCATCGACAGGATTATGGCACATCATCACTATGAATGAATGATACATATTTAAAAGTGTGTTTTCCTCAATCATTATTTACCTCACAAATTCATGGTGCACTTGTTGATATCCACCATTGATTTCTCTTTTTTTCAGATCTACTGGTGTTGGATCAACCCTCTTGTGTGTTCGCAAAGGCTATGATCTGAGAGCTCAAATTAATGGATCCAAATCCGATGGTGTTTGTGTATGATCACAAGGATTTCTAGGTTTTATAACACTACAACACCAATTAGTTTTTTACCCTGCCAAAGTGAGAAGAATAGGGATCGATGATCCAAGGATGACCAACAATCCTTTTACACGGCTTCTTTAGGATAATTACCATGCACCACAAATTTGTATTCAGTTCACACACGATAAGGCATAGGGTTTAGGGTTTAATAGTTCCACCGGTCATAGTAAAATCAACCAAAATCCCTAAATTAAACATGTGTTTAGAAAAATATTCACCAACTTATAATGAAGTTCAAGTTATACCATTAAGTGGAATGAATGTAGCTAAACAATATAGAAGAAAAAAAATGTTAACCATGTAATGTGAAAAAAGAACGATGAAATAACTAGCATACCCCCAAAGTAGGGGAAAGGGAATGTCGAAAGGATATGTTTTTACGACTATGATATTTAATAAGAGAACAAAATATGAAACAAAGATAATATGGAGAATTGATTGACCTAATATGTTTTTCCAAGTATATAGAAGAAACAAAATATGTTTCATGTGTACACTTTTTAATGCTAGATATCATCTAGAGCTATTTGTTACATAGATAATCATAATCTGTTATTGAAATGAAATAAAGTAGAAGACAACTCTTATTATTAACCTTAATTACTGGTAAATTCAAAACCATGTCATTGATGTCATTTATAATTAAATTTACAATAATTGTTCATAAAATAAAATATACATATCCTCTCAAAATAGGAAAGCTCTATATATTCCTAGTGCATAAAAGGTGTAGGCATATAATACAAGCAATAATGATATTTGCACAAGACCAATTGTATTAGTTGATCAAACATTGGATGTATAGAATTATGTTCAAAACATAGAAGAAGCTACAACTTTGTGACCTCCCCTATGACATTAGATAATCACAAGGGTGGAGTAGTGATCGATGATGTAAATTTTAACCATGTAAGTGAAAAATGATACAAACGCGCCTATTCGTTTTTTGGAGCAAAACATAGGTAGTAACTTTCATTTTTACATATCATTCATAGGATAATGCTAGTGCAATGTGTAATCCTTCTATAGTTGTGGTGCATGACATTGTAGTGAAGTTGTGTTGCGTGAATGTTCAAGCATTAAATATGTATCTTACTGTTTTCCATGTCAACAACATCAAAGTTAAATACGTGGCAAGGTCCCTTGGCATTAATGAAGGTGCATATATCATTGTTTGAAAATACTTTGACTTTCAATGTCCATTCATTTAGGTATAGATTCAAAGATTTAATATGAATGAAGATTGGAGGTGTTTTGTTTTTTTCTAATGGTTGTTTTTCATAATCACTTGTACATATTTGATCAATATTGGGTCAAAAATAATATCTTCGGTCAAATTCTACACTTTCATTTCATGAATTATCAAAACCCTGCAAAAAATTGGAAAAACAATGTACAATTAGCACTCTATTTAAAATGTGGCTAATGTGTGTGATTTGGAATGAGATGTGGTAGAGGAAAAAACAAGAGAATAGTTCTATACAATATCAGTAAATTTGAGTAGTGCAAAGAAAGACGCTTGAATACATGCTTTCTATTTTGGATAGATCTACAAATGAATTTGTTTAGTGGAACTAAGGGTCCATTTTTGTATTGCTTCCATAAAATCAAAGTACAAAATAATGATCTTCTAAGATTGGTTTAAAGTATAGAAGTTTTAGAACGTGGGCAGAAAGAAACCCTCCATTTCCAATCCTTGTAATAGAGTTTATTGTTAACATTGATGCCATACATTTAAAGTGTTATTTCAAAAAATGATAGATAAAGAGAACCAAAAGACCACCTAAAAAAATATTGTTGTATCAATTTATTGGGAAAAAATATAATGGATATGAATAGAATTCAAAAAACAATTATTGAAGTGTTAATATATTTGTTGAAATATGTATGCAAATATTTGAACAACAACAATTATGTACTTGTGAAGAATTAAACAAGGCCTAGGAATGAACTTGTAGAAGAAAGATCAAACTAAAATTTGTAGGTATATTTTAATCCTTAAATAAATAAATTTGTATTTTGATAATATATTTAACATTTGCATCATGTTAAGAATAATATGAATATAAAAGTTTACATTGAGAATATACACATATAAAGGGAGAGAAAAAAAGATATACAAACATAATGTTTTTTAAGATGGATTTTAAAGATTAAAATATATATTTATTAAATTTACTCTGATATAAAATTGTACATTTATTTTTAATATTAAAATATGTACTCTAATGACAAGTTGATTATTTTAATGACAAGTTGATTATTTGGACAATAAAAATGTTAGAATAAACAATATTTGATAGCTATCACAAACTTGTCGCTAGAAATCAATAGTACAGATTTTTTGTAAGATGTAAAATATTTAATTTCTTATATTATACATAAAAGATAAATATTTATAACAAAAATAGCATTAGACACAACATATTATATATATACAATTTATATTTTCTTGTGAATATATGAGAATGTATTTTATTTAAAAAAAACAAAATCTTTTAAAAATATAAATAATAAATAATATACCAATTACTTTAAGTAATAAACTTTTTTAAAGGAGAACTCAAATTCTAATTTTTAAAATTACAAATGGGATATCTACTATTATAAAAAGTATGTACCAAATATGTTTTATGTGTGTAAATATATTATATATTTAAAATGTAAAATGACAATTTTTTTTTAGTATTTAGGTTTCGAACTATATAAAAATTATGTGTCAAATATGTTTTATGTGTGTAAATATATTATATATTTAAAATGTAAAATGATAATTTTTTTAGTATTTAGGTTTCTAACTATAAATAATGAAGTAGATAAAGAATTTGAATTTAAATAAATATATAATATTTTTTTGAAGAGCTTAAATATTCAATTTTTTAAAATATAAGCATAAAATATGTATATTTTGAAAATCACACACAAAAATTTTAAGAGTATTTTGAGTTAATGTTTCACTTCATGTTTCAATGTGTTTTTCACTATATTATATATGTCTTTAGAGAATCAAGTTTAACCAAGATAGTTTCAATGTCTCTTCCACTCTATCATAGATTATTTTGAATCCTTTAGAGAATGAATTTTTCAAAGTTTTCATATGCAAACCATACATGAATGTCATTTGTGTATCATAAACATTAAATTTGATAGAAATTTCTTCTTTCAATCCTAGCCATAAAATGTTGAATGCAAATGGTCATGGATCAATCATTATTAACTTCTTTAATAAATTGGTAAATCAAAATTGTTTCTTTGTAGTACTCTCAAAACAAAGTAAACAATAGAGTAGTATTTGTTTTTGAAAATACATAAAATGTTTCTTTAAAATACAACACTAAAAGAATGATAAAAACAATATTCAAACAAAACAAAATAAACGATGGGAAGAACTAATGTGTAACAATAAATATGATGGAGTGAATAGAATAAATATTTACATATTGCCTAAAAATAGAAAAAATAATAAAAAAGTGCATAATATCTAATAACATTGAATTCCCCAGATGGGGTGACACGAGGCACCGAGGCGGTGACACCGGGACATGCACTAAGTGGAGGTTTAATTGCTGATGGCCGCCACCCACACATCAGCATTAAGGATGGTGGATGGCCATCGCAGGGATCATACGAAGGCGAGGCTCCCTTGTGCGACCATTTACACCTCTCGCGAGTTCAGATCGGTCATGGATTTGGAAGGACGGATGACGCTGGAGCCTAGTTATGGGTTTTATTTTGAGCCAGGGCAGAGTAGATTTGCTATGTTCTTCGCTTGGATGTTCACCATTTCTTCTCTGCACTTTGTTGAGGCCTTCCAGGGCTTTTTGTTTTTGGGAAAAACTCGACTGAGACGGCTTGCTCGCGATTCTCACTTGTTTTCGTTCTCGTCCGAGACTTTCAGTCTTGCGCTGCATCTTCTTGGCACCTGCATTCACCACCCAGTTTCAATGGTTAGAGAGCGTGCCAGGCCTCGTCGGGGCTCGACCTGGGATGCTCACAAGGCGCAGCATCGCAGGAAGAAGCAATTGGAGTGCGCTCTAGCTTTGGCGTCCTCCATTCTTCGCAAAAACGCTCGAGCTGAATAACGGATGTTGCTCGACACTATTGCTGAGCAGAGGGCTGGCTGCAGCAGGGAAGGTCGGATTTCTAAATTGAGTGATGTGAGGGAGGCCGAGTCCGAGGTTGCGCTTCCTACCTGCATTGTGGAGCAGGACCCATCCATGGGTGACCTGCTATGCATTGAGGAGCCCTGAGCCATGGGGNCCTGCTATGCATTGAGGAGCCCCGAGCCATGGAAGGCTCCGTTCGCGCTTTGGCCAGAGAAGACGACTTCCCAGGCTGTATCATTGAAGAAACTCCCTGGTCGGGCGACTTGCCATCGTTTCATGCTGAGAAGACTGCGGATACTGAGGTTAGCGCGGAGCAGAGGGAGGTAGCGGCTGACATGGATGAGGCTATGGACTCGGGGACTGCTCCCCGTAGCGGCTTGGGTGGTGGATTGCATGGTTCTCTTCTAAGCGACGAGCACCTGGCCTTGGTCTTCGAGCTCCGTAGCCACTTGGTGGACTTGGAACTTAGGACGCTCCTCATGAGCCAACATATAGACATTCTCCTCGGTGCGATCTCTGGTGCTCCAGCTCAACGAAAGTGTCCCCTATGCGCGCAGGAGTTTTCTATTCCGGCGGGGTCCACCTGGCAGGCGGGTGAAGGCGACAAAGCACCGGGTGACTAGGTTTTATCGTTTCCTGGCTTTTTAGTTTAGTGTTTTTTTGTTCTATGTACTCCTGGACCATTAGCACCTGTCTTGGTTTCCTCCGGGCAGGACAGGGGCTTCTCAACTATATGTATTATTGCTAAACTGCTATCAGCCCCCCAATTATGCTGGTTTCCGGATACCGGCAACATTTTTGGTGGTTTTTAGCCATGACTCTATATTTTTGTCTAAGTTTTGTGATAATCTAATATAGAAGGTACTACCCCTTTTTTATTTAAAAAAATAAAAATAAATAACATTGAATTAACCTAAAATAAAATATATAATAGTATAAAAAAAGTAAATAAGAAAAAATATTTTAATATAAAAACAATAAATATGATGGAGTGAATAGAATAAATATTTACATATTATCTAAAAATAGAAAAATTAATAAAAATGTGCATAATATCTAATAACATTTAATTAGCCTAAAATAAGATATATAATAGTGTAAAAAAAAGTAAATAAGATAAAATGTTTTAATATAAAAAATGGGAATGGGTTAATAGAAAATCACTATTATAATATTAATGAATTGTCTAAATTGAGATTTCATGTTCTCCAAAATACTTACCAATTATCTTGTTTGTGAATTTTAAACTACAATTATACTTTATTTAGTGGTGATTGAATTAAATATAATTGTAGTTTATATTATGAATTAGACAATACCAAATGAGCTAATGAAATTAAGCACATGTATTAGTCTACTCACAATAAATTAACCCCTCACAACAAAAGTGTTACTGAATTGTGAGGATTCATAACATAACTAAAAACCTTTTTTGAAATTGTAGTAAAGGGAATTACATATTAAAAAAATGATAACACAAGAAGACATGAGATCCACTAAAAAAAATATCATAATTACTCTTTCTATGATAATGATTGTATCATCAAAATTATCAGTGATTACATACTCGGCCAAAAAGTCCTTCTGAAATGTTTTTGATACTTTTTTATACAAAATATGATCTCTAACCATAAGTGGTTGAGATCCTACTTCCTAGGTATTATTAAACAGACTAAACCTAAAAATAAAAGGCCAAAATGAAATATATTACATCACACAATAAAGTAAATAATCTCCACTTTAGACACTTGTCGAGGGTCTAGATTCTTCTCATTCTTCTTCTTTAATGCTTCATTTTATTTTTCTAAATGAGGAAATTTTATCTTATATTTCCTTTGGATGGACTTATGTTGTTTGCGTCTCCCTGATTTGTGCATGGGTCTTTAACAATTCAGTTAAAAACTTTGGACTTTCTATTGTGGCATTAAACTCAAAGTTAAAGGCTTTACTATCCACCATGGAAAAACTATTCTACATTTTCTCCGCTGCCCTTTGAGTAACCTGAACCTGTTGAATTGGTTTAACCAGGAAATCATTCATAAAGGGTAAAGTCACAAAGTTTATCTTTTGAATATCTTCCTTGTATTCTTCCCTTTTTTTATTTTATTTTAAACTTTGTGCAAGTTCTCCCACTTTGATTGTTTCAAGAAATAAGTGAACTTCACCAAGGTCAATCTCTTCCATTTTATCTTCAATAGACAATAGAGTAGTTAAACAAGCAACTTTAACCTCTTTTACCAACATTTTACTCTCTTCAAGATGATGTTCCCAAGTTTTAAGAGTTGTCTCACTTCTCACTTGTTCTTTCTTAGAACAACAATCTGATTTCGTTTCCAAGATATAAATTCTCTAAATTTATGTTTAGCAACACTTAAATCACTTTCTCTATCAACAATTACGTTCAAGGAATCACTGATGATAATATATTGTTTATAAATTATGTCCAAACTTTTACGAAATTCTTCCTGACCTTTTTGTAATCTTTCATTAACTTCTAAATATTGTTTCTTGAACAAGGAGCCATCTATCAATTTATCTTTAGTTGGTTTGGCATGAGTTTCAAGTTGGTCGATTCTCTCTTCTTTCTGAGATAAAGAAATTTTAAGTCTATATAAATCTTTAGATTTTACCTTAAATTTCTCTTCAAATTCTTAAATAAGTTGTTGGTATTGTTGTTGTATGGGAATTGTCTTGGACTTTACCTGTTCTTCAATTGAAGCTTGAGTCTACACTAGTTGATATTGTGGTTTCTTAATTAATTGAACTCTTTGTTTTAATTGCTAAACAATATTACCCGCAGAACATGAATTTGCAAAGCAAACGCCTCTATAGATCCAAAAATATTTTCTGCAAGTTCAGTGTCATTTAGACCTTGGCCATCAAACAAAATCTTTTGTTTTTTAACCACTGATTTCACCTTTTTCGAAATCCTTTCTTGAACCACCGCTTTTATTTTTTTATTGTAAAATAAATCAGATGAGGGAACTTTCTCTAATTTAATAGGCTCAACATCATCTACATAAATTATTTTTGTACTTGGGTTTCCATAAATAGAAGACAAAGGTGTGAGGGATAGAATAGGAGAACCAAGAGTTGTAGAATGTATCTGTGAATCCATCTCTTTTGTTGGAGTATTTAAAAGTCTACTAATTTTCACAGGATCTTGCACTTATGGATTATTGTGTCACAATTCAATAAATTTCTCAAATAACACATAATCTTTAATTAGATATTCACTAGAACCAATTTTAATATGTAACCCATTTTCTATACATGTTGTAGCTTTCTTAGAGATTTCTCTTCAATCTCTCATTTTGTTTAATTTTGGACTTGACAATTATGAATTTAAAGGCTTAGAGAGATTTTTAATGTGGTTATCTCCATTATGAGCTTGTTTTTCTTTATTTATAGTTAATTCTGATTCCATTCCCTGTAAAATCCTGGGAAAACAACTCCTTCTATGAGCTTGGAACTTCAAAAATCCATCTTGTTGTTGTTCTAGAAGTGTTTGAATTCTTGTCAATAATTCACTATGATTGAACTCCTTTATAAACATTATCGAAGATAGATTCTTCATGAATAAATATTTTCCATCCCACTTCAGAACAATGTTTACTAATAATTTGTAAAGGATCGTGCATCTTGAGCTCAATATTAGCGAAATTGATCTCTTCCAGGTATTTTGCTTCAACTTTAGAATGACCAAAATATGAAATTGAGAATTGACCAATTGAGACATGGTAATAAGGCCATTGATTCTTCGAATTATTTCTCAATGCCTTGGATATTGAATTTGTTTATGTTTGATATGCCACTTCTCCTAGCACAAGTTTTTCATATACAAATCTTGGCAATGCATGTGGAGAAACTTGACTGCCGAAAAATCTAATATAAGAAAAATATTCTCAACAATCCAATATGCAACCTTATCTAAATATTTAATCATTTAGAGAGAAAATTTGGGAGGTTCTTGACCAAATATTAACTCATGCATAGGAATGTTTACATTGTGTGATATTTCACAAAACAAATCCTTCATATCTTCCCATAACTTGTCATGGTAGAAATGAATATCTTGGGAAGATCCTGGGTTCCAACTCCAATTCATTAAAGGAAAAGTTGTATTATAGCACACAACATCCATAATGTAAGCATACATATAAAAATTGCAAATTCCCCTTTGTTTTTTCTTTCTATAAAACTGTTATGTTTCTAACCAGATTGTCAGATAACAATTTAGCCTAGTCAAAAGTTTCTCCATTTTCAATTTTATCCAAAATAGGAACCCATCCTACCTGAAAGGGAGCAACATATTTCAACCCAAACAATATACATAATAGCATTGCAACATACATAATATGGGTAGTGCAGGAAGAAGTTGAATAAATACCATGAGTTAAATCAACTCTAAACCTTGTTTCATCTCTCCACTGACCCTTAACAAATGAATGAAAACCATTTTCTTGTTGGGAAGTCTCTTCCTCGTTGAATTTGGAGACAATTATTCATTAAAAGCATATTTTGGAGTAGCATAAAGTTTATACATTACCTAGAAATCATCAAGTATGAAAGAACCAACAATCGAGCATTGATGGTTAAAAATAACTCTCTTTGATGTATCCACGTGCTCAAAATCCCACTGAATCATATTCGTGTAAGATAATAGTCTTGGTCTAGCACCAACCTTACGAATATTTGAAGTAGAAAGGTCCTTTAATCTATTCTCTAGAATGTATTCTCCCATTTCTCCATCATCCTTGTCCTCCTCTTGTTGTGTTTCTCCTTCAAGGATTTTATAAATCTCAAGCCATGAATTAGGATTATATGTCAATTTAGACCTTGTATCTGAATACATATCTAAAGTAAGTGATGGTTCTTCCATGACTGCAGAATTTTTCATCTTCTCGGGCGCCATAAACTTAAGAAATCAAGATTCTGATTATAATATCTACAAGGGAAAACCAGAATAAGAACAAGTATAAAGGTGGAAAATGGATCGAAAAATACACCTATAACTTTAATTATATTTGGAATTAATGTTAACCGTGTTAAAATTTATTACCATGCAATCTATTGGTACTCCCTCCATAAATAAGAAAGACTTCTTAATTAATACTACATATGAAAACATGCCAAAATTGTAACATCCCGCTCTGGCGCACATACCAAACTTATTTTTGAGGACACTTGCTCGCAAGTGATCTGGATTTATATGATGATAAAACTTTTCTTTCATTATGATGCATTGAGTTATATGACAGGATTTTTTTACTACCTTGGTGTAGACAGGTGCTGCTGACTCAGTTTATTTGAGTGTGCAGGGCGTCGGACCTGGAGGATGCAGAGGAATCTGTGGAACTCCCTTGGACTCCGGATTGAGTCAGGGAGTGGGGTATTTGAGTTGTTTCATTTATGATGATATTGTTTCGTTTGATGATATACT
>SNQJ01S0047468.1:70155-93948 GCA_010110895.2 Picea sitchensis | reverse complement strand
CCTATTGTGTCACTATTGTAAATCCTTCAATCCTATCCCAAGTTGTTCTTAAGGGGGGATGTTAGGATATTTAGACACTTAGGAGTTATTAAGATCTACTTGGTCTATTGTGTCATTAGGTAAAAGTGTGTTTTCTATTGTGTTTCTTTAGTATGCATTAGTTTGCATTTGTAGTTAGGAAATCCGACGGTCACGATATGTTCTCGACATAGAGTGATCCGATGGTTCATACTCTCATCGATATTAACGGCCATTGATTTGTGGCTTAACACCTGATTGGTCCATGATCTCTATTTAAAGAGCATGGAGGGTCATTTTTCAATGATCGATTGTGAGAAACTCTCTTGTAAAATTTCTCTATAATCTTTTTCTTTGCATTAATAAAATGATCCAAGTGGTCGTGTTGGTTGGGGTCATGGATGTTTCCCCATAGGGGTTTTACCACGTGAAAACATCGGTGTGTTGATCTTTAATCTGGTTATGTGAGTGGTTACTGAAGGTGTTCATCCTCTGTTGGAATACATGTGTTGTCAAACACTTAGAAGATTGTTTACATATACATCTCGATAAGTGTCGCATGCACTGTCACAAATGTCATATGCACCTTCCCAAGTGTCACATTCACTTTGTCAAGTGTCACCACCCGTTGACACCATGAAAACAGTTGTCCCTGACCCCTAATTCATATTGAAGGAAGAAACCCATCATTTCAAGGTCAAAACACACCTTTTTCTTGGAACAAATTACCTTTTTTGGAGCATTTATGAAGGGTGGTGACCCCTTGGCCATGTTGGGGGAGGGCCATGGTCCCCCTCTTCCATGTTAAAGGAGTTTCAATATTAGGATGGCACTCTATCTCTCACTCTAGGGGATAACCATTATTTTTTAGGGAAAAGGGCGATCCTCCACCTAATTCTATGGACGAGCTCTCTCAAGATGGGGTTGGTTATGTTCGACACCCATGTTAAGGCTTCACCTTAGGATCTGATTCAAACCTCAAGGAGCCATATCCTG
Organism: Picea sitchensis; assembly: GCA_010110895.2. Lineage (NCBI taxonomy): Eukaryota > Viridiplantae > Streptophyta > Pinopsida > Pinales > Pinaceae > Picea > Picea sitchensis. Next base: position 92,934 of record SNQJ01S0047468.1, on the reverse strand, counting down.
AACCATATCCTTCATTTTCTCATGGTATCTGTGCCTCTCAAGCTTATATATTAAAGGCATTTCCAAGGTAAATAGGGTATCAGTCAGAGTATCATCATTTTGATCTTGGTAGATTCGTGCAAGGGGTTGGAAGAAGAGAGATTGGAGATGCTTCTATAGTGTCAATCATGGTCTGTAAGTATTATCTTTTTGGTTCTCATTGAATATACTTGGCCTATTTCCTTCAAGTGTGTGTATTATTTCATATTCTTGTCTATTGTTGCTTTAATCTTCGTAGATGAATTTATTTTACCTAATCAACTAGAGTAGGAGATAGTTGTTTCTCTTTGCTTCCCATTTCAAGCATCAAGTTGTGCCAGGGGGTTTGAAAATTAAGGTCATGGATTAGAAGCAGCGAAGACACACTTCAAAATAAGGAACATCATGCCCTTTTTCCCTCTCTCTTTTTGATTGGTTAAAATGAGTTTAAATGGATGTTAGTGTCCACTTGTAGTTTTTTTGTCTTGGTATAGGGGTCTAGTTATCCAAGGAAGGTTTCATCTGTCCACAGACGAAACATTCCATAAAAGAAATTTGTGACTCCATTGGGGAGGGACTTTGACTAGTCTTTCCTTGGATCGTCTAAAGCCTTTTCCTATCATTAGATATTGTTTGTTTCTTTATTTTGATCTATTTCCCCTTACCTCTTCTTCACTTAACAGATCACAGAGTCATTGATTGGTTTTTCTGAGTTTTTATCATTTTTGAGAAATTTTTCTAACTTTTCAGAAGGGTGGCACTCCCCTGCAACTCACACCGGGGCATCATTACCCTAATTGGTGCTCCCCAAAGGCCTACTAGAGGGCACCATTAGCTGATTGGATCTCCCCCATAGCCTCCTACAGGGCTTCATTCCCCCAACTGGTTATTTTTCTCCTTAAGAACAAGGGCGCCAATCTCTTTGTTTTGTTGTTTTTGCCTCTTTCTGCCTGCTCTTTCTTAGTCTGATTTTGAGAGGATTGTTTCTAAGAGACTCCTAATTGTATTTGACTTTGTTTGGCTTGAGAATATGAAATTTGACACTCATTCACCTTTCTTCTTTGAGTTTGAAAATTTTCTCCTAGTTGTGATCCCCTTAGGTTAACAGGATCCCTTGGTTCATCCTACCTTTGAGTTCTTTGATCTTTATCTCGCAAAGCTTTCAGATTGCTTTGATGTCTAGGAATTTTCATCAACTAGGGTTTGCAAAGGTTTCTTGGTATTGAGCCTTTTTTTATTCATTGAAACATCTTGTTTTTCTAGATGATTACGACTCTCTTGTTTGTCACAACCCAGCTTGAATTTTTCTTATTGTTGCTCGTGTTTTGAGTATTTTCATGAGTGTTTGTCTTCTTTCTCTTTTGCATCTTTGAGTTCTTGATTGAATAGGGTATCCCCTACTTGTTATCTTTCATTTCTCATCATTTTGAGTGATCTTTGTTTGATTGTTGTTTTTACTTGCACTTCTTTGTGTCAAACATAGATGTCTTTCATTTCATTTGTTAGGAAGCAAAAAAGTTTGCATATCTCCTTGCATACATAATCAAACAACTAAATATTACATTCATTAGGAAAAAAAAATTTGTATATGTTGGAAAAAGAGCTAGTTTTTCATGTGCATTTCGGTTTTCAGAAACATTTGTTTGGTAGTTTGGCATCATCTTAATCCCAAAAATTGAAATTTGCATTGTTTTGAGTGTTTTCTTTTGTTAAGAAGAATAGAATTCTTCTCCTCCCCATACATAGAATTTATCGAAAATAACAAACTACATCTCACTCTTTTTCATTATATTGGAGTCGAGTCTCTCTCACATCATCAGTTTCATCTCTGTGAACCCTTTGACTTAAAATCCATTAAAATCAACCACACGCTAATAAAACCAATTAGAAAATTTTTGGGTTTTAACACACCAATAGTAGCATCGAATTATGGTATTTAGACTAGGAAAACTGGGTAAATTGTCCAAGACTACTAAACAGAATGTAGAGAACTAAAGAGTGAAGAAATCCAACTTCTGTATAAGCAGATTCGGGAACCGCCTCGCACACAGGGGATAAAGACGAGGTCGTTGCGGGAGAGCAGAGAAGGTTACCCTTCCAAAGCTTAACTAATCGTAGCAAACAGAGTGTATATTGGGGTTTTTTCTTGAAAAAACACTGGTTTCATTTGGTCTCAGTGCTTCGTGAGCTCCAAATCTGTTTGGGGTCCTATGGAGTCTTATCGATCCACTTGTATTCAGTGCTCTTGAAGAGCTTCATACTTTGATATTATGCTCATACGTTAGGTCTCGACTGTCGATTGTACCCGCACGGAGGCTGACTGCGAGTTGGTAACCTTAGTGGTCTTTCCTAGGTACCTACAAAGTTCAGTGTGGGTGGATTCCCATGGTACCTTGAGCAGAAGTCGTCTCACACTATCAGTACCCTTGGAAGATGATCCCGTGAAAGAAAGGGTTTATTTCATCAAGAAGGGTTGTTACGTGGAGGTCGTGGTAGTTGATTCTCACTTCTTCATTGGCGGCTTGATATCTTGTCTTCGGAAGATCCTTAAGTCTACTATTACTCAGTTGATTGTTTTTAGTTTCCATAGGAGTGTGTTTCTTTGAATTTCATAGTCGGCCTTAGGATCGAAGATTTCATAGTATACAAGGTATGGAACCTAACATTCAGGAACCTCAACACAATCTTCCTTACGAAGGAATGATCACAGATCACACAGTTCTGAAATTGGGAGCGTCCATCCTAGACGTGGCCAACACATTGAAGCATTGATCACAACCTTCGTAGAAAGCCTTGCAACTTACGTGAATCCTATTTTTAATGATCCACTCACTAATCCACCTTCTACCAGATATTTGGATGCCTATTAATCTTACTATTTATCGCCCAGTTCAACCACTACACTATATTTTGGCATGAACCCACCAATTTTTTGTTTTCCTGATGGAATTGGGAATTTATCTTTTTCCACAACTTCTATAGTTGATATTGTCTATGATTCATATTTACTAGAAACATCATTGACCCAAGTAACCTCAACTCAACCACTTGCGCATACATCACCTTTCGCACATGGGTCGGGTAATATTCTTCTTCACTATTTTCACACATGCACACACCAAGTGCCTTACGTGGTCATTCCATCGGTCAAATGGTCGACAATAAAGTCATTCACAAAACAACAGTTACACAAGATAAACCACTTCCATCTCACACATAGCATATTATTACACCCTACATTGGAGGTCAATCTTCAATGGGAGGACAACATTTCGTTGGGGGCAACCTTCAGTTGCAGGGAAACTTTTTACTGGGGGAAAAACTGCATGGTTGCAACATCAACAAGACTGGGGGAAATACACTCCTATAAGTCCTTCTATCCCTACTACCATTGGCATGTATCCTGGAAAACCATTTCTAGGAGTTTCTAACCCTTTGTGGGGTCAACCCAATCCAACAGGCATTCCTCCGCAAGGAACTTTTCCCTATCAATCTGTAAACCCCACGATTCCAATGGAACAGTCCCTTCAGTCAAAATACATGGGGGGACTATCAGGTCAATCGCAGTATATAGGAGGTTCATCTATTCAGTCACAGTACGTGAGTGGACAATCAATACAACCACCTTACGTGGGTGGACAAATCGTGTAGCCACCATATATGGGAGTACCATTTAGTTTTTCTATCTTATCGCAACCTGGATATGGTCCAATTGTTGTTCCCATGTCATATGGTTACGACCAATATCCACATCCTAATTGACAGCTTCCATTATTGGCTACATTAGATCTGTCAGATCTGTCGCATTTGACAAAGGATCCCATTCAGCATGCTTCGTTTTGGCCCGACATCCCTGTCAAATTACCGTCCGACACCCTGAAATTCGATGGAAAACCCAGGGAAGATCCTAACAATCATGTTATAACTTTCCATTTATGGTGTTCTTCCAACTCTTTGATAGACGATTCCATTCATCTTATTCTTTTTCATAGAACAATTACAGGTGTAGCGGCGAAATGGTATATTGAATTTGCGCGTAAATCCTTTATCGACTTTAATTCTCTTTCCATAGCCTTTCTGACACATTTTTAGTTGCTTATATGGTATAAGAGTGGTACAAATATTTTGACATCACTCTGACAATCATCTTCCACCCACATCTCTGATCATATTTATGAGTGGAGATGGCAGAGACGGTTGATTAAGGCTCCAATTTCGGACCAACTCCTCGCGGATTGGTTAATTTTCTCTTCCCTCCCATTTCCCATGATGTTTCTATGGGAAACTTTGTCACTAAGGAGAAGGCTACCAGTCATGCACAGTGTTTGGACTTGGTGTATTCCTAGTCTGACACACTTTACGATCTGATCCCTAACACTCCTCGTCCATCGAATGATCCATCAAGACTTTCTCCGGAACCAAGTTCCATTTCAAATTCCACAACTACTTCCACTCCTGCTCAAACCTTCAAGGTGAATTTCATCCAATCCACTTCATCTCAGCAACTAGAGGGTAAGAAGAAAAACAAGGATAAATCCAAGAAATCTTCTAATGAGTAGGATAATCCTAAGACTGTTGATACTCAACCGACTAGGAAGGCTAAATCTCCTTGCATGATTTGTGAGGAAGACCACTACATGAAAGATGGTATTCATCGTCAGGTTGTCACTAAATTTCTAAAGGGTACCTCTCAATCGGTTCAGCACCAACATTTGGTTGCGCAAAATCCTTCCCCTTCTCAAAAGGGCAACGCAAGTCATTCTCATCATGGGGATGCTTCTGTTAATATTTATGCCATTATTATAGTTCTTTGCATTTCGATAGATAAGAGCATCATAAGAACAAGATCACTGAGAAATAAACATTCACAAGAGACACAACATTTATCCTAGGAAACCCTCTAGGGGAAGAAAACCCAGCAAAAACTTCCTTATCATAAATTGCCAATACAATGTTCAAGAAATAACTCAAACCAATACAGATAGTCCTCTCCAAGAGATGTGCCACTCTTCTCCCTCTCTCCAACTGGTAATTGCAGCTTGCCTCATGAGAGAATGAGCAAGTGAGTTGTGATCAAATGAGGCGCTAGCCTCCTGTATTTATACAAGTTCTGGCACGTGTGAAGGGGCTTCACTAGCAAGGCCGACCTCTCACTCTGGGTAGGTAAACCCACCTTTAATTTAATTCTGGGTCTCAATAATAACTGTTGGGGCCGACTTCTTATTCTTCTTATTACAATTGTCTGATGACCAATCCGCAAAAGGGGATTTGGTCCTAATACAATTACCGACATAATTAATGCACGATGGGGATTAATCCTATGAATAAAATAGCAATAATAATAAGAATACTCTTCGCAGTTACATTATTTCAACACTCCCCCTTAACAAGAAGGGTCTTCTTCAACAGCATCAGGCGAGAGAGCTCTGCATCATCAGTGGCATCAGGAGGACAGTATCGTCAATATCATCTTGAAACATTGGCTAGCACATTTACGAGTCATTGGAAGTTTTCTTCATCGGCAGCATCATCATTCTCGAAAGAATGACATCATCATCTGCATCAATATGTATCAATAAAAAAACAATACCTCATCACAACACTAGGTTGGCACATCACAATACTACACTGGCTCAATGTCACAGTTGATAATCTGGTAGCTCAGTGTCAGTCACATCTTTCTTTATGTCTAACTGTAAAGTAGCTAGAGAGGTAGTGGGGGGGGGCAGAGGGTCCATAGTGATAATAGTGGCCGTATTGACACTAATGCACGATGGGGATTAATCCTAAGGAATAAAATAGCAATAATAATAAGAATTTTCAAGTAGCTACATTATTTCAACACTTCTTAACAAGAAGGGTCTTCAACAAAGATTTTAGAGAGCTCTCGTGAGATCATCGCGGGTACTGAGGATGATCACACATTATCATCTTGAATTCGTAAATGTGCTAGCCAATGTTTATGAGTCATCGAAAGTTTTTCTTTATCGACAACATCATCATTATCGAATGAATGCCATCATCATCTTTATCAATATGTATTAGTATAAAGTGACACCTCATCACAACACTAGGGTGACACATCACAGTACTACACCGGCTCAACGTCACAGCTGTTAAGTCAGTAGCTCGTCACTACATCTTTCTATGTCTAACTCAGAAGTAGCTAGAGAGGTAGTGGGGCAACCTAAAGGGCCCATAGTGATAACAGAGGAGGCCATTCAATGTAAGATGAACTAGGTCCACTATATTAAAGGCCCACTATGGTAGTTAGATATAATAAAATGTAAGAGGACTTTAGAAGGTTCTACTTGTAGCAAGATTCCTCCTCTAGAATGTTCTTAGGTGATGGTAGCACTATATGTTGGTTCAAGCAATGTAATGGGACATGAAGAGAAATATTGCATTTGAGCGTATCTCAATAGGAGGATGCCCCCTCAAAGAGGCAAGTGAACGAGAGATCCTTCCATAATAGGATCCATTGTACAGGTTCCCCCACCCTAAGGGTTTGATGGTAATAAAGAAGATTTTGCATATTGTTCTTGTATATCCATTGTGGTGATTTTGTATTCATGATTGGGTTCTAACAAGTGGTAATGAAAAATTTGTAGAAAGTGCTGGTTGTATATCTCAGTTTCCTTAAAACACCCAAGTTAAAAAATAAAAAATCGGTTCAAACGGAGTCCTGAAGATCAAGATATTGAGGTTTTAAAATCTGCAATTTTTCGTGGTTTTTCATGACGGCACAAGGATGAGCCTTTATTTTTTTAGCATCTGGAGGCTTAATTTTCCTAAATAAATTACATATATGAGTTCTTCTCACACTCTCACCCAATTTCAAAACAAAAATCAACCAAATGAGAGTCCTGAAGTGAAGTTTTGAGCATTTTGCTCCAGCTTTTAGGGTTTTTCCAGAAAAGGCTGCGATTTTCTGCTGAAACTTCTTTGGTCTATTTTTGAGTTTTTCATGACAACCACAGACCTAAGATTCATAGGGTGCTCAGATGGATATTTCGCTCAAACTTGAAAGAAATTCTTGAATCATTCAAAGCCCAATTGATGATAGATTTGATGTACCTTGCACATGGCCTCATAAACAAAGATCACACATGGCCTCACACATAGTTTCACACATGGCCTCAATGATAGTTTTCATAGTGCATTCAAGATTCATTGAATAACATGATATATTTCTTATGGAGGGCCTCAAGGATGAATATAATAAAAAAAAATATGTTTGGTACAATTTTAAGGCCGACAGATGATTGAGATATGGATACTATTACTTTGGGATGGAGACAACCACTTCCATATTTTATTTGATGATTCCACTCCACCTTCTCTAGAGAACATCAAGGTCCCACATCAAGAGCTAGTTAACAACGCTCGGTGCATATATTCCCATGCTGGTGTTATTCCTCATTCCGTGATTCTCAAGTATGATCCTTTCCACTATGTGGATGGATCTTCTTATTTGGATCCACATGATAGATGTCAGCCTTTGGAGCATCATTTAGAGTTAGTTATTGGGTTCCAAAAATCTTATACGGGGAGTTCACATGAGCTGACATGGGACCCTGCCACAATGGTGGTTGGACCACTTCAACATGGTGATTTCTACATGGACTTTGGTTCTCCGGGCCTTTCAAGATACTTGGCCCACAATTATCCATGGGACCTCGGTATATGGTTGTACATCAAGCTGCCAGGACACAAGCCATATGGGGATGGAAATGGGCAGATAGAGAGAGTGGGGGGCCTTAGGGTCCATAGTGATAATAAGGGAGGTCATTCAATGTAATGTGAACTAGTTCCATAATGTTATTATTATTAAATAAGGCCCACTAAGTGGTAGTTAGATATAATAAAATGTAAGAGGACTTTCTCTTTAGAAGGTTCTACTCTAGAAGATTCCTCCTTCTAGAATGTTCTTAGGTAATGGTAGCACTATATAAAGGGTTCAAGAAATGTAATGGAACATGAAGAGAAATATTGCATTTGAAGCCAGAGTTCAATAGGAGGATGCCCCCTCAAGAGGCAAGTGAAACGTGAGAGGACTCCTTCCATAATAGGATCCATTGTATGGTGTTGTCTCTACCCTAAGGGTTTGATGGTAATAAAGAAGATTTTGCATATTGTTCTGTATATCTATTGTGGTGCTTTGTATTTAGTATCGGGTTCCCAACACCAACAAATAAGGTTAGAAGCAAGGAATCATTTTTTTACGCTTTCCAACAACTAGGTCAAGGCAAGAAACACATACAAACATCTCTGCCACGTCAACAATCCTAGGTCGGTAGGAATCATCTTGCTTTAGGTCTAACAACAGGGTCAAAAGCAAGGAACACATCAACATCTCTCGGCTTACATCAACAACCAGGTCGGGTTTAGGAATCATCTTGCTTTACATAAAACAACTAGGTCAGAAGCAAGAAACACATAACGTCATACTTACGCCAATGAATGCAAGCAATGACTCATATTTCTTTACGCCTAACAAGGAGGTCAGAAGAAAGGAACACTACACATGTTTTTACTGCCTAACAACAGGTCGCATAATGACTCATCTTGCTTTACCGCCAACAACTAGGTCAGAAGCAAAAAACACACAACGTCATGCTTTACGCCTAACATCGAGGTCAGAAGCACGACTCATCTTTCACGGCCCTAAATGTAGCTTTTGGAGGTTAGAAGCAAGGAATAAATATATATACGCTCCCTTCGTGGAGGGTCCTTTTGGACTATATCAAGCTTATCTCAAAAGTGTTCAAACTTTTACATGAGATAGAGGTTTGGTCAACACGTCAAAAATTCTGCTCATCCATGCTAATGTACTAGAGCTTCGATGCTCCTCTCTGCACTATCATAGATGAAATGATAGCGTATTCTATGTGCTCAACCCTCGGCCATGGAATAATGTGACTCTTCATATCTTTATGTAGTTTTGGTTGTCACATAGAATCACTTGCTCTCATCTCCAAGTCAAAAAAGGCCAGTCAACAACTTTCAAAACCATAAAGCTTCGCAGCTAGCAAAACATAAAGCAATATATTCTGCTTCCGCTATGCTAAATTGCTTCCTACTCTACCACAAAATCATAGCTGATCCCAAACCGAAACAACATCTAGAAGTTCTTTTCTATCACAAGAACGCTCAGCCTAACTGCATCAAGAGATATCCACTCAATGTGAAGTCATGGGATTCCATCATAGTTAAGACCATAATCCATTGTACCCTTTTAAGGTACCTCATCACATTTTTTTGTTGCAACTAGGTGAACACGCCCTGGCTCTACCAAACCCACTCAAGGTGTTTACTACAAAACAAACATGTTTTATCTAGTGTTCGTCAGTATTGATCGCTGGATAATAATCATTCCATACAGTGTGGTATCTATCAAGTTTGACGGCATCGGATCAAATAGCAAATTTCACTTCCATGGGTGGTATTCATGGATCCTTCATTCTAGCATGTCTAATATTTTTAAGATTTCTTTTGACCATGTAATTTCCTTTGGTTATGAAAATCTTTCCTCGACTCATTGGCTATACCTCAAGACCTAAGAAGTAATGCATTAGGCCAAGGTCCTTCATTTCAAATTACGGTGCAAGTCTCTTTTTACATTCGATGGTTCCTTTTCCGCTAAGAATAAGTCATCCACATATAGAAGTAAGATTAATCGGGCTCATTATCCATAATTTTGAAGTAGAGATTTGAGTCTTTTACTTTATAAAGCTCTGCTCATCAAGAACCGGGTTTATATGTACATACCAAGCTCTGAGCTTGCTTCAACTGTGATATAGTTTCTTCAATCTAAACATGAGACTTCCCTGCCTTCAACCTCAAATACTTTGGGTTGCTCTATATACACTTCCCTCTTCAATAACATCAACTTAGGAAAGTTGTCTCACGCTCATCTAGTGCAGTTTTCCACTTTTCATTTAAGAGCTGCGATTGTCTTCATAAGTGTATCTGGCTACTGGAGCCAATGTCTCTTCATAGTCAATGCCTCCTTCCTCGAAAATCCACAAGTTACAAATCTTGCTTTATACTTCAATACTTCCATTAGCGCGATGTTTTATTTTGAAGAGCCATCCTCAGAGATACCCCCATCTTTATTCTTCGGGATCCGGGAACTATTTTCCATACTTCGCTCTTCATTATGGATTGGTATCACATGGAATCCGCCTGCATTCTTCCATCGGCTTCTTCAGAGTGTAGGCTCTTCATCCTGGGAGATCACACATCAAATCCATTTAATTGGAGAATGGATTTGGTTTTTTTCACCTGTCTTGAGGTTCCTTCTCGAACAACATACTTCTCCATCTTGAATAAGCTCTGCCCAAGCAGATTCTTATTTTATGTGAGAAGGTCATTTGAGGAGGTTATTGAACCAAGTATGTCGGTCTCTGTGAGTCTCCCTCATAAAGGGAAGCTACCACTCTCTTACAAGTTTTGTAGTTCGAAATGCCCTCTTCACCTGATTCTCTAACCTCGATTTCATGTTCCTTCTATATACTTCTTCAAGCTAGCATCTTCTTTGATTTCTTAAGTGTTGCATCAAAGGTCATGTCCCTAATGATCTCAATATGGCGGTGACCGGTATGTAGATTCTAAAGGCCTTGATAATTCCTCACAGGATCCCACAAATGTTCCCTTCTTTCCGGCGGGTTCCATCTTGTTTCTTTTCTCTTTCTAGATATGAATCAACACTGATACCAAATATTTTGAGATGGTTTACCGGATTTTTCCAGCGAACATCTCTTCCTGTCTTGAGCCCAAGTGCACTATGGGATAATCGGTTTTCACATAAACAACCGCCATTGCTACTTCTGCCCATAAGCATGTAGGAATATCTTGATCTTCACAACATCAAATGGTTCTCCGTTTCTTCCGCTCAAATACACCGCTTTGTTGGGGATCTTGATGCCAACATATTTGCAGATATTCATGAACTCTCTTTTGAGGTATATTCTCCTCCATTATCCGACCGAGTATCTTAATCTTCCTTGCATAAAGGTTTTCTATCAAGGCTTTGAATTCCTTTGATCTTGTTGAACACCTCCCCAAATATATCCGTGTCTTTACGAATAATCATTTATGAATGATACATAGTATACATAACTCCATTAATGGAGGATGATGGAAATTGGCCACACACATATGAATGAATGAGTTTCAAAGACTTCGCTTTGTTGCCCCTCTTTGGAAAAAGGGTTCTTGATATTCTCCTCATACACATCCATTGCATATGCCTCTTGATCAACCTTTGAGTTCGTAAACTTGTGACAGCTTTGCATATGTATGGTAGCCTTCTTATAATTGATGTGAGCTAATCTTCTAGAGTTCACATAGATTCTTCAATAGCATGGGTCATGGAAGCTTCGAGTGACCATAGCTTATGCAAGTCACCTTCTTCCTCCAATGATGATTGTTTCATTTATCGTCTCTCCTTTAGTACGTTTCCTTCTACAACCTTCGCCATAGCTTCTTTGTGCGTGACTTGGAGCAAGGTCAACTAAACAAGAAGCAAGAATAATATCCCTTTGATAATATATAAAGCAATAGCACAAACAATCATCATAGTAGCTCCTTTAGAGCTAATACTTATAATTTATCCGAAGCAAGGATTAAAGGTGTAAGGAATACAATATGAAAGGAGGTCAACACTCTCATAGTAAGTTGGGACCAAGCATCTTCCATGGAAACCTGGAACTAACACACACGGTGGCTCTCCTAGAGGAGGTGTTAGTTGTTATCAGGCAAAGTATTTACCCCTATGCCTCACATGTCAAGTATAATACTTTACAAAGATTGTTATTGTCTCAACTATAGTCATCAACTTGTCATGTACCTTTGAATCTTGATTAATCAAACCTCGAGCCTTGTCCTCAAGAATGAGTAGTTTGCTTTTCTTTCTAGGTCTCCTCTTCTACCAAGTGATGAGTGCTTTCTTCAACTCAATACAAAATTCAAGATAATATGCTATCTTAACAAAAGGTTAGGTCAGAGGATAATCTCTATGATCAACTTCTAATCCTTCTAATAATTTGATCATAGCTTCAACATGCAACACCGAATAAGATAATGTTATGACAATAGATGTATATCGTAATAATCACACAAGGGTTGCATCATTCATTCCTCCAATGTGTTGGATCTTGAGATCCTTCTCGATCTATGGTAAGAGATCCCTTCTTCAAATAATTTTTAAAGTTTAACCATTTAAAACATATGTAAGTACATACCTCTTATAGCATTTGTAGTAGTGGTTCCATCCGGTAGTAGCAGTGAGAATCATTGCCAACTCTTGAGATAACTTCAAGGGTGATTGCAATTGGTTCTACTGCTACAACTGCAACAGCAACTAGTTCTCAGACTACAAGTGTAATCAGAACTTAGGGTTTTATGAGGAAACCCTAATTTTCAAACTGCAAGTTTTGAAAATCTGATCCGTGGGATAGATGTCAATGAGGCGAAGTTAATGGTAAAATGTAATTTTGAAATCCAACTTTTACCCTCAAACTTGATCTGCTTGATTGACCGTGCTTCGGTAATTCGTACTTCGTAATTTCCGGTAATCGGTTTTCTGGTACTTTTGGTATTTTTGTGAAACTAGGGTTTCACTTTTCGAGATCACCAATCTAAAAGGTTTTAGGTGCCAAAATGATCCTTGGGAGGGCGCAACTTTCTATGAGGTTAGGGAGTCAAAAGATTCACCTATTTGAAAACCCTAATTTTTAGTATGGTAACAAAGGATGCCTTTTCTCTAAGTAATATGCTTCCTTTAGGGTTGGATCTCGATACCGTTAATATTTATGCCATTATTATAGTTCTTTGCATTTCAATAGATAAGAGCATCATAAGAACAAGATCACCGGTGAAATACACATTCACAAGAGACACAATATTTATCCTAGGTTCCACAGGAGGAAGAAAACCCAAAGAAAACTTCCTTATCATAAATTGCCAATACAATGTCTAAGAGATAACTCAAACCAATATAGATAGTCCTTCCCAAGAGATGCCACTCTTTCCCTCTCTCTCTCCAACTGGTAATTGCAGCCTTTGTCTCATAAGAGAATGACAAGTGAGTTGTGATCAACGAGACGCTTAGCCTCCATATTTATAATGTCTCCAGCACGCGCTTTAAGGCTTCTTTACCAGGGCTGACTTCTCATTCTGGGTGGGTAAACTCACCTTCAATTTAATTATGGGTCTCACACAACTACCGGGCCGACTTCTTATTCTGCCTATTACAATTGTCCGATGACCAATCCGCAAAAGGGGATTTGGTCCTAATACAATTACCGACATGATTAATCCACAATGGGGATTAATCCTATGAATAAAATAGCAATAATAATAAGAATACTCTTCGCAGTTACATTATTTCAACAGCTTCCACAAGCGCCTCTAAGGTGTACATGTTTAAGACGATTAATGTCACAACTCAAGTGAATACTTCTGACACTCCTCTAGGTGATCAGAGTAAAGGAAAGGTTGTCTATCAGTGCTCTAGTTCCACTCCTCCTCCATCTTCCAATCCTCTTCAAATTAATAATCCAATTTCTGATGGTACATTATGTCTGCCTAAGAGAGTAATTTGAAAAACGACATTTAATCCAAATTCTTGAGCTGCCCAAAACTACAACATCATTAAATATTTGGCCCAAACGCCTTGTGCTATGTCATCCCTCAAAGTTCTACAACACTTTCCTAGTCAACATAGAACCATGTTGTCAGCCATTGGAGCGATGGATCCCGAGGAGTCAAAACTAATTACATTTAATCTGAATTATTTTAAGAAGAAGCTCTCCCACCACTTAGCATTCCAAATTCAAGTTTTGTTTGGTGGAAAGAACACCCATCGCACTATTTTAAATAAGGGATCCTCCAACCATGTCATGTCTTTGCCTTGTTGGAGAGCACTTGGTTCTCCTACACTTATCCAGTCTCCTACCACCTTGAAAGCATTTGATGGACGTGTTTTCCAACCTCACGGAATCTTGCAATATTTTGTTGTGACGTTGAAGGGTAAGACTGTTTTGGTCGATATCGAAGTGGTTGACGTGCTCTTGGATTACAATTTGTTACTTACGTAGTTGGTTTTATGAGACGACTATCATTGCATCTTCGGTGTTTCGTATCTTATGATTTGTCCATCAATAAAAATTATCATTGTTGACCAACTTGACTATACAACTCCAAATCTCCACAATGTTGCAGCGAATAATGTCCATTTTATAGGACAAAATAGTTTTGAGAGTGTAGGTGTAGATATTCCTAAGGATTCCTCACTCATGGGGGTTTTTCCTTTGCCCGCTCCTGCCACCGCATAGGTTGTCACATTAAACATGATTTCGACTCAGGTGCAACAATCCTTAGAACTATCTTATCATTTGTTAGTACCTGGTCTCAACAATCATAATTATTTCCCTGTGCCAACTCGTTAAAAAATGAAACAGACGCTTACGATCATAATTCATTGTCTCTATCAAGCTTGTTAAAAAATTAAATAGACCGCCCTCCATTAGAATTAAGTCTCCCTCTGGGTCGAGTACTTGAATCTTCTTTTCCTCTGCCTAGTGAAAATGTTTGTATTAGTAACGAGACGCCTAAACAAGGAAAGAAGAAGAGTCGTTGGAGGAAATGGCACTTGGGGGACAAGTATTCATCCTCTGGACATCATGCTGGAGTGAATCCACTAGCTTCTATCATGCACGCTGGTAGAAAATTAACTTAGAGAGACATGCTTCTAGGAGTGATCCTCGCTTGGGGATCGTTCCCCTTGTAACGTAGTAGTTTTACTAGAACGATCTTAGTCTTTGTTCTTTCTCATACTCGTAAATACATGAGAATAGGTTATCAAACTCGATCTTTGTTCTTTCTTGTGCTCATTAAAATATGAGAATGGATTACCGAATACACTTTTATCTCTTTTCGGACTCGTAAAAACTATACAAAAAAGGAACTCCTTGGAGTTTCCTTTAATCTCTTTTCATACTTCCTAAACATGAAAAGATTGTCAAGTGAGATTGTTTCCTTTTACACTCATTAAAAGGTTTGAAAGGGTGTTTTTCAAGTGGTAGCTTATCTCTTTTTCGACCTTGCGAGACTAATTACAAAAAAAGACTACTCTAATCAAGCATAATTAGAAGAGTTCTCCCCTGTATTATTTTACACTTTTTTCAAACTTGGGAGACTAAATTTATGAAAAGTTCATCCATAGAGTCATCTTTAAGTACTTTTCAGACTCTCTAAACGTGAAAAACCATCGAATTTGCCTTCTTTGGGCTCATAAAACTATGTATTGAAAGACCTAAGTGAGTCCGATCTTCGGGACCCATATGGGACCGAACCCCTCATTCTTCAGGTTCATTAAACATATGTCAAGGGATTCGTCTGAAGGATGAGATATACCAAGCATCTGTTATCTTCTTCAATCTCGTTAAAAGAGAAAGAGGTACTCATCTATCTGGATGGGAGAAAAATTGAAGGAAGTGGGTAAAGTTTTTGGGAATCCTTTATGGCAGTTGTTGTCGCCCTTGAACATGGCACCTATTTGTGTCTCGTCTTACAATTGAGTAATCCGCTTGTCTCTGAGTCATACCAATTCCATGTGTCGCCATAATTTTTCATCCAGTGGAAGAGTGCTCTTATTGCAATCACATTATGTGTTTGGTACTCGTTGAGTCAATGCCACCAAGTCAGTTGTCGTGCTTCATAATGTTCAAGGGAAGTTTCACTTCAAACCATCCTTCTGCAATATTACCAATTTATGTTTCATGTGTAATTCCATACTCATTCAATTCACCATCTTACATAACTTTCCTGTTTCAATTTTGTGTTGATGATGGAAAATACATCAATTCCCTCCTTCGACGAGTCTTTTCATGTCAGCTTCAGGACATTATTCGAGTATTAGACTTAAAAATCAGTTAGTACCTTGGGACCTGCATGTCTCAATGGAAGACTTCTTCACTTCCAAAAGTAGTTTTGCATCATTGACCTCTGATCGGATGATTCCACGAATATTCGACCTCATCTCATTTATTCACATTCATTGGAATGTACTAGCATGCCTTGGGATTCATTGACATAATTGGTGATTTCTCTCGCAATTGTTAACAGGTTACCTCAATGATCAGTAATCAAGTGGTTTCTACCATGTTCAACGTCAAATCATTTATTCACATGGATATATTTGTACCACTTCGGGATCAATATGAAGACCCTAGGTTGGGCATTCACTCTATTATGTCCTTTAACCAAGCTCTGATGGAGATCATTTGAGCATGTAAAATATTTCAGTACAATCATTGTGTTGGAAATCTTACTGATATATATCTATTGTCACATATATCCACTTTGTATTGATCTATGGCTATGTTTTGTCATCTCGTAGCTCCACTGTGTATTTTTCATGGCTATGATTAGTGCATGTCATGGAGGTATGGATCCACATATCTCTGGTGGTTATATCCTTAGTCAATATTCTCATGGATCCACAATGTATTGCTCGATGGCCATTCTTTGAGTCATATCGTATTCCGAGCATAGGTATGTCTACTTCCGAAATGGAACATATATTAATATTGTTTGATGATTGTTTGCAACTTCTACCAGGTTCTCCCACTCCAATACCCTTGCATTGAAGAATTTGAAAAGTGTTTTGGACATCAATTTATCTTTTGACCTCACATTTTAGGGGCCATATATTACACACCAAAATGTCACATTTGTGTTTCGCACCCTAAGTGTCGCAAGTGTCGCAAAGTGACATATGCACCTCGGTAAGTGTCTCATGCACTATTGCAAATGGTGTATGCACCTTGACAAATTCCACATTCACTTTGTTAGGTGTTGCCACTCCTTGACACCATGAAAACATTTTTCCATGACCCCTAAGTCATATTGGAGGAAAAAACCTATCATTTCAAAGTCAAAACACACCTTTTTCTTGGGAAAATAGACATTTTTTTGGCATTTATGAAGGGTGGCGCCCCCCTGGCCATGCTAGGGGAGGGCCATAGCACTTCCTCTCCCATGTTATAGGGGAATAATTGTTAGGATGGCACCCGATCTCTCACTCTAGGGGAGCGTCATTCTTGTTGAGGGAAAGGGGGGATCCTCCACCTAATTATATGGGCCAGCTCTCTCAAGATGGGGTTGGTTATGTTCAACCCCCAAGCTATGGCTTCACCTTAGGATTTGATCCAAAACTCAAGGAACAATATCCTTCATTTGTTCATGGTGGTTTTACCTCTTAAGTCTATATATTGAAGGCATTTCCAAGGTGAAGAGGGAGGTAATCAATCAGAGTATCATCATTTTGATCTTGGTAGATTCTTGCAAAGGGTTGGATGAGGATAGCTTGGAGAGGTTGATACAACATCAATCGTGGTCTATAAATATTCTTTGTTTTGTTCTCATTGAATATACTTTCCCTATTTTCTTCAATCTTGTGTATTCTTGCATACGCATGTCTATTGTTGTTTTAATCTTCATAGATGAATTTGGCTTACCTAATCAACTAGAGTAGGAAATAGTTGTTTCCCCTCGCTTCCCATTGTAGGTATCAAGTTGCACCTAGGGGTTTGAATATCAAACTCACGGATTGGACGAAGCGAAGACAAACTTCAAAACAAGGTACATCGTGTCCTTTCTCCCTCTCTCTTTTTGATTAGCTAAAATGAGTTTAAAGAGATGTTAGTGTCCACTTGTAGTGTCTTTGTCTTGGTATAGGGGTCTAGTGACCCAAGGGAGATTTCATCTGCCTGTAGACGAAACATTTTGTAACAATAAAAGTTATTTTTCTAGTTATTCTTGCAGAAGCATTATCCCCAAAGGTAACACTACCTCCTTTGTCTTTTTTAGGGTGATAAATTTGTTCTGGTTCCTTGTCATGTGTTTTGAACATCCACTATCAATGTACCATTGGCTTCCTTTATCCTACGCATACATTGCAAATCCACATTCTTCTTTCTTTGGTTATTCTTGGTTTTGTTTTCCACACCTTTGTGTATTCTTGTCTATGCTTGGTAAGAACTTATTCTTCCATGTTTTGTTTAGAAGACTTTATTATGTTGTTTCTACAGTCACATGTTATGTGCCCATAGTTATTGCACTTATAACATTTAGTGTTGTAATCAAGTAGAGGAGTAAACTAATTGTAGTTTATATCAAAAAACCTGTGGGAAATTTTTGTTTTGTTGCTCACATAATCATTCTTTGAGATTTTATAAGGACTTCAATTTCTATCTCTCACATGATCACTTCTTGCATAAGCTCTACAATCTATCTCTTTGTAACCAAAATTATTGCAAGAAAAACAATAGCCAAGAAAGAGATTTTGGTATCGATCTATGAAAGGTATTCTTGGTGGAACAACTCTTCTGAACTCATTCTTGTGAGAATAATCAGGTTTATGTTGGTCAACATTACATTTCCTATTGTTGTTTTTATTGTTGATGGAGCCTTTGAGAATATTGGCATAGCTTTTAGGATTTTCTTCATTTCCTTTTTTTGATGTCTTTCTGACCTTGGTGTTTGCATCTCCCTTAGGGGTCTTTTAGTTTCCATCGTATCCAAGACCTGTCTTGATAAATGGTGGCCTTTGGCATCTAAGAATATCTTTCCAAACATCAAACTTCTATTCAACTAGTCAATAGTTTTCTCTAGCTCCTTTCTTAAGGAAATGATTTTAGTTTCTAGCTTCTTTCAATTTTCTCTCTTTTCTTTCAACTGGCATCTCACCATGTTTTCTATCACTTTAACTTCTTCTACTTGAGTATTCAAGATCATAATCCTCCTCTTCATATTTCTACAATTTTTCTTTCTTATTTCTATTTGTTTCCCTGACTCTATTTATTTCTTCTAAGACGCTAATGAGTTCTTCAAGATTCACTTCCCCATCAATACCTATTTTTTTCTGAATTCGATACTTCTTTCTAATTGTCTTCATTTTCTTTATCAGTAGACTTTGTGTCCATGGCTATGAAAATGAATTATTCTTAACCATCCATGTGTGCTCCCGAGATCTACCTTCTATTGGCTACATTGTTTCCAAACGAAACTTCTCTAATACCAATTGTTGAACATGTGATTATACTAAGAGGTGGGGTTGAATCAATGTACGATGTAATACTGATGTTTTTTTTTTAACCATTCATAAATCATTCATTAGGTGAGAAACAACAATCACATATGAACTCAAATCCTGATGCACAAAGTTTAACATGGAAACTCAATGGGAGAAAACCACAAAATTACCTTTATAAATGTCTATAGAGCTTTAAACCTATTGTGAAAACATTGTAGGCATCAACCTACTTGAGACACTAATCTCCTCAACTAAACACCAACTCAACAAGATGTGGGCACCAACCTACCAGAGACACAAATGCACCGCTCAACTAATCCCACCAACTCCAATGGATATCGTAGACGCAATCCAAGATTCTTCATACCTTCGACTTCATACAAACTGTTCCTGGAAATAATCTTTCAAAGCAGCTAGCAGTCCTCATAAGCATCATTCAAAATCTAATCCCATAATGAAAGCACTTCCCTGGAAATGGAAATATCTACTAACAGCAACATCCACAACTTCAAAAGATAGTGCACCACGACAACATCAAGACCGATTAGCTTCATAGTGCACCTTGAAAATGAGAAACCTCAAAAAATCCCTTAGACTTCTCTTACTCACCAGAAAGACAACCCAACACCTTCCAGTGGCACCTCGGATCATGTATTACCTTAGACTTGATATCTTCCTTGATTTCTCTACAAATGTGAAAAATCTATCTTTTCATTTTATGGTAATTTGGTCCCCTCTTTCTGGATCAACCTATAAACATTGGCTAAGTCGACCTCAATTTTATGGCTAGGTTGTCGAACAAAAAATTATATCTCTCACCAATCCAAGATTTTCATACCTTCTGACTTCACATGCAAGCTTCATTCCACAAATAATCTTTCAAACGCTAGCAATCCTCATAAGCATCATTCCCAAAATCTAATCACTAATGAAAACACCCACAAATGGAAATATCTACTGACAACAACATCACAACTTCAAAATAGTGCACACGACAACATCAAAGACCTTCAGTGCTTCATAGTGCACCTTGAAAATAAGAAAGACCTCAAAAAAATCCCTTAGACTTCTCTTGCACACCACAAAGACACCCCGACACCTTCAGCGCACCTCAGATCATGTATGTGCACCTTAGACTTGATATCTTCCTTGATTTCTCTACAAATGTGAAAATCTATCTTTCATTTATGGTAATTTGGTCCCCTCTTTCTGGATCAACCTATAAACATTGGCTAAGTCGACCTCAATTTTTTGGCTAAGCTGTCGAACAAAAAAATTTATGTCTCCTCATTCCTAGGGAGTTAGTGGGAATGTAAAATATCATTGAAAAGGTCTCATAATGAGCTTTCCAACCATATAACTGGTGTTCTCATTTGAGTTAGGTATGTAGGATAAAAATTCCTCCAAAGATACGATATCCAAACTGATCATCAAAAATTCAAAAATAATACTTTAAACAATCTTCATTTTACAAACTTTATCTTGGAACTCTATAGGTGTCCCCTATATTTGATATCAATGACAACAACATTTCCAACACCTCGATATATTTTTCATTTTGAACCCCTTAATTGTTTTTTGATACCCATTCTTTATTTTGCAAGTCCCCTTTACAAGTTTCAAGCTTTATTCTTTCATTTTCTTACTAGGCTATGGTTCTGTTATAAATATGCATTCAATACATCATGACAATGGGTGATTACCATTAGAGTGGGTAGATCTTAAACTGCATGTGACTTTTGTAGGTGGATTTTATCATTTTTTACATAGCATACATGTAACAACGAAATCAACCTATGGGTCTTTAGCCCTTTTTTCTCATAAGAGAATCAACCATGACCCATTATCAAATTTTAGTACCCTGTGAGAGGCTCCAAGATGGAAAGTGTTAATTATGGTGGAGAACAAAACATTACCCTTGTGAGGGCCCCCTAGAAGTACCCATTTTCCCTAGGCAGTGAGTCCTAGGGATGATTTTAAGGATGGAAATTTATTTTAAAATGTAGAAACCTTAGTGAATCTTACTAATCCTTCATATACCAACTATAAATGTCTAGCGATATTTTTGTAAAAATATTCAAATTTCTAAGGATTTTATATAGTTTGTATAAATTTTTTGCATTTTTGAGGTAAAATATTTTTATCCTATAAAATTTGGGCGAATCATTTTTAGAATAGAGAATCGGTTTTTGGAAAAAACCATGGAAAATTAGCCCATGAGCGAAATTTAGCCCCTAAAATCATCCACGGCAGTGACAACACATGACTAAGGCACAGAAGCTAACCACCAAGGTGAAACAAGGAAACAAACACAACTTCTCGCAGTAATGATCCATTATCCAACTTCAACCAATAATCCTCATCCACATGCCCAATAAATTAAACACACCACTTTGCATGAAAGGACTAACATACCTCATGGTGACACTAGCTTACCATCTCCCATACATTGAATTGTCCGAGTGTGATGAGCTTGGTTGATATATAGTTGTAAGAGAGATATGAAGGGGGATGTTGAGCTACCATATGTGGACATGTTGATCATCATCATGGTCGGGATCATTGTCTCCATTGTGGACCATAATACACAATCTCCTCTAGTTACCCCTAGGCATGGGCGGGTAAGAAGGTGCACTAGTATGCTGATGGGTTTACTAGAAATGTCATCCATGAATGTAAGGAAGCATCCCTTGGGATTCCCTACAAGATCTTCCTTTGAGAAAAAAAAAATTATAGATTCTTCTTATATAGATTGTCCATCATTCAAAAATCCCATTACTTCTTTTACTAGTCCATTTTCTCCTAGAGTCTTTCCAATGTCATCTTATTAGCATTCCATTGTAGTTCCCATTCACAAAGTTCTATCTCAACCAATTATGATCCCATCCTTGTTTTGGTTTAAAGTTCTTTCTTATCTTTGCATTCATTCTTATCCTATCATAGTTTATCATCTTTAAACCATGAAAAGATTAAATCATAATAATATTAAGGAAGAAGGGAACTTCACCAACTCTTACAAAGGAAGAAGGGAACTTCACCAACACTTTCTTGGGCATGGGATCACTTCAGCAGTGCCATAATTCTCAAGAAGGAAGCCAATTCTCCTTTATTTAATAGGGCACATTACCATCTTCCACATATCTTGCTTCTACTTACGGTTTTTATTCATTTGCTTGATTTTGTTTATTTAATTCATTTTATCTGATTTGTAAATCTTTGCTTCTCTTGACTTGGTATTTCATTGTTCTTTCCCAGCTGAAAGGGTAAGTTATGGTTCAAAGGTGGAGTATCCATCTTACAATTTAGAGAATTTGGAAAGGTAATTGAGACATTAGTTTTAGTTGGTATTTAAGGCCTATGTCCTTGAGGCTCCTTGAGGCTTAGTGGCCAGACACCTCAACCTTAATAAAACCAAGTATTGTTACTACTTTATCCATTTTCTTTTAGTTTGTTCATTTTACAAGTGTATTTATAGGTAATAATTGTATTATAATCATAATTGTAATAAGCATCATTCCCAAAATGTAATTGTAACACCCTGTTTCCTCCAATTTGTAAAAATAACTATACTGGCCAAGAACTGTGGCAAACTCAAAAAATGTGAATGTGTGATGTGAATGGACCTTGTGAAGAAGATCGATGAATATGAATAGTAT